>JAJOZX010000678.1:687500-810000 GCA_023014485.1 Bathynomus jamesi
TTTGATTAAAGGTAAGTTGAATAATTTTTTATTGCTCAATATATGTTGTTAGAGTGGCTGAAGTAATATAAAACAATTCTGATAAACTGAACACTAGAATATTTTATTGAAACGTAACAATATTGATGGCTCTGACATCCATGCCTTCTTTGCCACGTGGTATAAGGTTGTCCAATTTGTATTATATATACTACATTATATATATATTAGTATATATATTATATATATATATTATTTATATATATTATTATATATATATATATTACATTACAAATCACATATTTATGTTCAAAGTACTCTAAATGAATGTTTAATATAGGTAAAAAAAAATTTAAGACAAAAATAAGAATTATGTCCATATAGGGTTAAAATCCATTATTTTTACTTTTTCAGACGTGTGACGTGTGACGAAGTTACTGTTATGGCTGCTCGTGGTTGCAAATACCCAGCGGATTCCTTCTGCTACGTGTGCGGCGAGTTCTTCGCAAAGACGGCTAAAAAACACTGCTTGGACAGTTGCGCCCGTGCAAAGGAAGCCTATCATGCCTACTTCGGAATGCCAGTCGGTGACCAAGACAAACGCTGGGCACCACATGTCATCTGTGACTACTGCCGCCGCACTCTTGAAGGTTGGTTTAGAGGAGAGAAGAGGGCAATGCGTTTCGCTATCCCCCGTGTCTGGCGTGAGCCCTCAGACCATCTCACGGACTGCTATTTCTGTATGGTGGACCCAACAAAACGAAGAAAGGGGAAGAATGCGCCTCCCATTGAGTACCCTGACATTCCGTCATCTATTGCACCTGTTCCCCATAACGCGACGGACCTACCTGTGCCACAGCCTCCCTTGAGAGATCAATCTTGTCCAGCAGAAGAAGCAAGCTATGATGATTCCGAGGAGGAGCAAGGTGCGTCATCTGCTGCGCGCCGTCGACGCCGGGTGGCCGTTGAAAGGTGCCCCTACTACCCCAACCAAGAGGACATCAACGACCTCATCAGGGAAATGGCCTTGACAAAGTCCAACGCCGAGCTGCTCATTTCCAGACTGAAGCAGTGGGACTTACTGGACGACAGCGTTCGAATTACTTCCCAGAGGAAGCGGCATCGCGGCTTTTCAGTGTTCTTCACTCTTAGAGATGGGTTGTGCTACTGCCATGACATCAGAGGACTCTTCGACGCTGTGGGCATTCCCTGCAACACCTCTGACTGGCGGCTCTTCATCGACAGTTCATCTAAAAGCCTCAAGGCTGTTTTACTGCAAAACACAAATCAGTGGCCCTCGATTCCTCTGGCTCATTCAGTGCACATGAAAGAAGAGTACCAGAACGTCAAAATCCTGCTGAGTGCACTGAAGTACGACCAATTCAGCTGGGAGGTCATTGGCGATTTCAAGATGGTGGCCTTCTTGATGGGGCTTCAGGGAGGCTTCACCAAGTTCCCTTGCTATCTGTGCCTCTGGGATAGCCGAAATACAGCCTTTCACTACGAGAAGAGGAACTGGCCCCTCAGGACCGGCTATGAGGTTGGGGCCCATAACGTGAATCAAGAGCCGCTGGTGGAGCCAACGAAAGTGCTGATGCCACCCCTGCACATCAAATTGGGCATCATTAAGCAGTTTGTTAAACAGCTGGATCCAGAGGGTGAGGCCTTGAAGCACATCCAGGAGCTGTTCCCGAAGTTGTCGGAGGCGAAGATCAAAGCAGGAGTATTTGTGGGCCCTCAGGTGAAGCGACTTATTGACTCCGACAGCTTTCCTGAGAAGCTGTCTGAGGTTGAGCGGGCAGCTTGGACAAGCTTCGTTTCTCTAGTCAAAGGTTTCCTCGGAAACCACAAGGCAGAGAACTACAGGGAAATCGTTGACGAACTTGTGGACACGTACCGGAGCATGGGCTGCCGGATGTTGCTGAAACTGCACGTACTACACGCCCACCTTGATGAGTTCAAAGAAAACATGGGAGACTACTCAGAAGAACAAGGTGAAAGATTTCACCAGGATGTCAGCTTTTTCGAGGAACGCTACAAGGGACAGTACAATGAAAGTATGATGGGGGACTATATCTGGAACCTTTTGCGTGAGAGTGAACTGAAATACAGGGTGTCCCAGAATTAACTATCTATTTCAATGAAATCGGACAAATTTAATAAAAACTGACATAGTTTTGTGTTTATTACTAAATTATGATACAAAAACAAATAGATTTATAAATCATAAGTCAAAACTTTATTGAGAAGTTTCAACATGTGCACCGTCTGTATCTCTGCAAATTTCAAATCTATCCTCAGCGCTGCGAAACACATTTTGAAGCATTTCAGGTGTTATATCCCGCACTGCCAACTGGATGCGTTCTTTAAGTTCAGCTAAACTATTGATCTTTTGGCGATAAACCTTTGTTTTTATGAAACCCCATACAAAGAAATCCAGGGGTGTCAAATCCGGAGAACGCGAAGGCCAAGGTCGAGGTCCTCCACGTCCAACCCACCGATTCGGAAGGCGTCTGTTGAGGTATTCTCGAACAATTAGAGCATAATGACATGGTGCTCCATCTTGTTGAAACACAACATTATCAAGAATGCCATCATCAAGAAGCTGTGGTTCGAGAAACTGCTGAAGCATATCAAGGTAGACGGTACCTGTTACAGTTGCTTCCGCAAAGAAGAATGGGCCATAAATTTTGGATTTGGTCATTCCAAGCCACATGTTAACTTTTGGAGAATCTCTTTGCCATTCTAAAAATAAAACTATGAAAAACTATGAAAAAATTATGAAAATAAAATTATGAAAAAAATTTAGAAATTTATACATTTTTAACACATATTAAACAAGATAAACATAAATAAAAGTGTGTTTTTTTAAAATTTGTCAGATTTCATTGAAATAGTTAATTCTGGGACACCCTGTACAATCGCCAATCTCGTAGACAAACTTCTTTTTGATTAAACTATAACGCTAGAATTTTTGTATCAATTCTGTATCAATTCTCCGTAGCAATACTCTTTATCAACGCTCTGCATCACTGCACTGTATCACTGTCTGTGTATTAACATATTATAATACATAATTATTCCCTACTCGTTTCCGTCTTTTTATTTTCATTTCTAAAGACGGGGCCTGGAGAACTTCATTTTTCATCATTGATTTATCATAATAATCGTGTTAACATCAATTAAAATTATACTTAACAGGATTCATTTGATTTAAAAGCAGATAGTGTGAAAAACCCTTAAATTAATAAGCAAAAATGGCAAAAAATCAATAAATCGATCTCATGAACTCAGAACCGAAGTCTGAACTTGGTGACTGCTCATTTTTACTTATTTATGCCCTAAAAAATCAGAAAATAATAGTTTTAACTCATGGACAAATTTTGTGTTACACGGTGTAATCATTGATTTTAAAACGCACAGAATGTGGTGGTGGTGTTCCATCTCTTCTCACATCAGGCTCTGTGCGCATACGTACCTCTTTCTAACATCTCATTAGGTGTCCCAATCGTGCGATGGTCTGAACGGTTGTAGGATGAGGCCAATGATTCCAGAATGACTAAAAATCAGTATGTGTTTTCATGTGTAAAATAGTGGTGCATGCTTTCCTTTATGGTACGTTGAACTCTTTCAGCTAAAGATGCCTTATGTATAGAATTGGTAGTGTAGTAGCTGATATTAAACTCTGTAAACATGTTCTAAAAAGCTCGGCCCATAAATTCTTTCCCCATATCCGTACAAAAATAGCTAGGAACGCTGTTTTCTTTCAACATCAAAGTTTAGTTGGCTTTACCAACTGTTTCAGGCGATTTATTTTTAGAGGAATTAGCCACAGATATCTAGAGAATACATCTATTAAGAATAGGATGTAGCGGTAACCATCGTTATACACTGAATATCTTTGCATGTCTGTTAAATCTGCTTGGCAAATAGAGTCAATCGAAGCAGCTGTTGTCTTGGCAGTTTTAAACCTTTTTCTCACAAGCTTATGAAGTATATAAGCATCCTGCTCCCGCAAAAATATCTCAACATCTTTTTTCCCTACTCTACTTCTGTAAACACTTCTGTACATTCTATGTACGCCTCCGTAGGAGGCTGGGCTAGAAATGTCATAATAACGTCTTCTTAATATGTTAGCCATTTGCGTATTTTAGAGGCACGTGGGTAGGGTTGACCGTTGTTTAACCTCTTCTTTCACCTCTTCAGAGGTGTTTCCGCCGGGGGTGATGGCGTTTTCAATTGTGACACGTGCGATGCATATTCCAAGTCTTTTAATCTGTTCAGATTTCCTATCAATGCTTTGGGGATATTTATCTGTTGTAGTCTTGCTTTAATATGCTTCCATCCTGATGGTGAGGGTCTATCCCACTTTCTCACCAGATCATGGACGATGTCTACGATATTCGATCCCTGTACCTTTGCTCCTTTCACAATGATCTCATTTGTATCGGTCCACTGTATGTTGGGATCCTCATTCAATAGATTATAAAGACCTAAACCTTTATTCCTCAATGTATGTGGAAGGGTGCTTTTTAATACATGCTCGATATGTTGTTTGGCCGACTCGATAATCTTTGGTTGGTAGCTCTATCGTCGCACACAGGCCCTATGTCACCATGCCCATCGTTGTCAGTGCTGTGCCTAATAAGCACGGGGAGCTCTGTAGAATTCTTATATTTTTCGTTCTCGTAAAGAAATTTCTGCAGAGGTTCTTGGTATAAGATTCTTTTCTCATCACATGTTTTTTCACTGTATAATACTGCAAACAATTCGCTTTCCATTCATTTAAGCATGCTTTTACGGGGTTCTAGAACCGTGTCTGGATTCTTTGAACTTTGCAGTGAAGCATACACCTCGTGTTCAATCACTACCACTTTCTTCTTCATATTAATGTAGTCAAGAAAGGACCCAAAACTGAAAATAAGATAGGGAGGAATGACCCTCCTCTTTGTACAATAATTCGTTTTTTCTTCTACACAGTTTGACTTTTACGAGCGAGTGGACGTATTATGTTCTTGTAACGGCGTAGGCGAACTTTTTGAGGGAGTTTCATTGATACATTGCAATTTATAACGTTAAGACAGATTTCACGGATGCATTTTAAAAAGTCTGAGTCGATATTTTTTAGCAAACATCTGTTGCATTGCCCGGGGCAGTCGATGACAGAATTTTATTAATTCAAGGTATTTCTTTAGCCTCTTTGTCATTCTGGAATATACACCGTTTCAGGCTCGTTTGGAAATACATTCGTTCTTAGAAGCACCCTAAACGTGTTTCACGGATGAAGGTCGCAGAGCAAATATCCGTAACGCGGGCTTGTAGCTTCTTTATAAACTTCCAAAAAATCCTTACGTTGATTCGGGAACATTTGATTGGCTAATACCCCAATTTGTGACAAATTTCTACGTTTATGCGAATAAGATTAGATATTGTGTATTTAACGACACATCAAGCATGTATCTATTTTTGAAAAATAGATTCTGGTTGATGAAGCACACGCTTATGTTAAGATGGTGGGAGAATACTGTAAATGTCTCGGCAAACGTTTTATCCATTTCCAACATGAGATCGTCACTTACAATGATTGTATGTTCATTTCCCTTTAACGAATTAACGTCATATACACATTTATTGAACAAAATATCATCTTGGCTCTCGTTGAACAATGATTGATGCGTCGAATAGCACCATATAACTTTATGCACAAATTTTGATAACATCTCCCCTTTTCTTTAATGATTTTAAGCATAAACACAGTTTTACCACATCCTGTAGGGCCAGATATAACACATGTGGATAGGATCGTGAACCTGAATTTTTCTACAGAATCCATTTCTAAGACGTCATACGCCTAAGTGGGTCATTTACAAAATATAATAAATATTTAAGTGATGATCCTTATATTCTACAGTCTTGTTTTTCTCTTCTCCCACAGAACCGTCAATGACGATGAGGTACAGCACTCCATCATCGATATTACAGATGACCCTCAAGAAAGTGTAGTTGTGATCACAGTCTCCAACCCCGACTGCCGAGTCCACACCAGCGATACCTGTAGCACGCGACAATTCAAAGCGGAAGCATGATGAAGAGCCCTACACGTCAGGTATAAAGTGTCCCAGGATTGCGCCGGTTGTTAGACCGCCAGTAATAGAGCTTCAACCCTCTACGTCTTACGGCATAACCCCCACAATAGTACCTTCCTCAAATATACCCCCTTATTCCAGTTCAATTCCGGTACATCCTCCACAACAGCAGCAGCTTCACGTTCTGTAGAGGAAGGTATAGCATTCGAGTTTGTGCGGACCGCTACCCTCACCCCAGCTTTGACTAGAAATCGGTATATAGTCAGGGTTGATCCTAGATCCATGTATAGCAATGGTGTTGAACACGGACTACAGTGCATAGTTGAACGTATTGTAGAGTTTGCCCTTCAGAACCGCGACGTACGTGAAGTCAGGACGAGGCTGTCCTTCGGGTTCGGGTCAAATGACGAAGATGTAGATGATTTTGGGGTATCTAGTAATACCATTCAGACGCTTGGCAGCTGTAGATATAGAGAATATATATTAGGCCGTATATTGCAGACCTCTCAAAGTAGTATAGCCTTCAATATGGACAACTTCACGGTAAATATTGACCGTGTATTTCGTGTTGCGGGTCAGAGTGCCACACCTTATTGTCTTAACTTCAATTCTCAGGCTATTTACAGGCGGCATAGAAACGTCGATCGTGGTTGCGGCTTTATAGCAGTAGTCTTAGCTCGTATGTTTACTGTACTAAATACAAGGACCCAAAAAATTTGGTTGCCTACGGTAGTGGGGCGTGCCCGTAAACTAGCTGTAGACTGTAAACTTGAGTTTGACTGTAATATGGGTCCTGAGGAGATGAGAAGGATAGAACAGAAAATGAATGTTCGTATAGTTGCATTTGGAATGGATGATCGTCGTAGGACTGTGTATGTTTGTAAAAGCTGTGTGAGAGATTGTACAAGACCCCTACTTATTTTAGGACTGTCAGGAACAACGTATCTCCCCATCCGTAATATAAGGGGGCTTTACGCGAGATATGATAAAAGTAAAAAATATGGACAGTATCATGATTTGTGTAAGGGGTGTTTCGAGTTTGCTGATGATATAGTGAAACATTGTAAAGATTGCCACTTGGTATGTGTGCAGTGTAAAAGCTCCAAATGTGAAAGCCGTGTGGTTGAAGCTGAGAAGAGGGTCTGTGATGTATGAGACGCACATTTTTCAAAAATAACTGTTTTGAGCTCTATAAGTCAATTGACACGTGCAAGAAAATGAGTATCTGTGAATGTGATATGTTTCATATGATGGATAATTGGGGGAACTTCAAGCATAAATGTGATGAAATTCACTGTTCTACATGTCATGAGAAATATAAGGCGGTTGGAGTAAAGCATGTATGTTATACGAAAAACACAGCCTAAAAATAGCCCTTGTATAATCATATACTGCGATATAGAAACATACACGAACGCTGAAACCAAAGAGGTTATTCCACATTTACTTCTAAGCCAAACTATCTGTGATGAGTGTATGGAGATCGAGTGTGATGAGTGTCACAAATGCGGTAAACGGACAAACTTTTTTAAAACGATTGCCCACGATAGCCCTGTGAAACTCTGTGTCCTATATTTTCAAGTTAGCGGACAAGTTCAAAAAAACAACTGTGTATATTCTTGCCCATGACGGGGCGAAATTTGATACACAGTTCCTTTATAAGGAGCTGCTTGAGCACGAGTCATCTGAGATATTTACAGGTGATCCCTTGAAAAGAGGCAACAAACTTATACAGATGCAAATAAGAGGTAATGTACAGTTTAAAGACACTTTATTATTCACACCTTGTAAATTAGCAAAGCTACCCAAGGTGATGGGCGAAGCCGCTGAAGTTTCAAAAGGATATTTCCCTTAACATTCCTCACTAGCGAAACTTTAAATTACGTAGGACTACCTCCACCCAAACATTACTTTAACTATGAATGTATGAGTACAGATGAACGTGAAGATTTTGACCGCTACTACAACAGTTTTAATGAATCTAATCCTTATAATATAGCTGATGAATGTGAGCGTTATTGCGTGAATGATGTGCGCGTGCTTAGAGTATGTTTCCAGGCCTTTAGAAGGATGTACATAGCCGTTTCAAATGCGATCCGTTGCAAGTCGCAACCACGATCGCCTCATTATGTTTTACGGTGTTCAAGAATAACTTCATGCCTAAAGACACCTTAGCCGTATTCACAGAAACAATCCCCGCAGTTATGGGCACAAGGCTATTTACTGGCTCATACACCTACAGCAGACAGGTGTATACATAAAGCATGCCCGCAACACGGGGAAGTACCCATTAAGGTTAATGGTCGTGTTTTTTGGGTTGATGGTCTAAGTGAAAACCGTGCCACTGGTGAGAAGACTGTGTACTCCTTTAACGGTTGCTGGTGGCACGGATGCCCCCGTCCTGAGTGTGGAATCGTAGGAGATATCCACGGTAGATCTCCCCGACAGTCTTGCGTGGACCCGCACCCGCGATCAACTTATAGGCTCCCAGTTCACTCACAAAGTCTTGTGGGAGCATGAGTATGATGCACGGATGGAAACAGATGGACAGTACCGTGAAGAAATAAACACGATCAAGCGTTCAATGGTGCTGGATCCTCTCAAATGCGGTGATAGCTTGTTCGGAGGGCGTACAAATCCCTTCAAGCTATACTTTCCGCCTACGGAGGGCGTGAAACTCCATTACTACGACTTCTGTTCTTTATATCCCTACGTGATGAACAATCCGTAGTGCACCTGAGAAACTGGTGGGACCTGACCTGCCACCATCGAGGTGTCTCAACAAATTTGAACGGGTACTATTTCGGCCTTTCTTTCGATGTGCTCCCCCACGCGATTTATGGATGCCGATCTTACCCGTCGTTATCGATCACAAGCTCATGTTTCCCTGTGCGTGAAGTGCGCAGAGGAGAACAATGGGGATTGTAATCATACATCCAATCAGCTTAAGATCAGAGGTGTATATACAATCTTGAATATACATGAGGTGTGGAGGTTTCAGAATGTACCCAACCTTTTCACGCCATATATAAACGCTTTTCTGAAGGATAAGGTAGAAGCATCAGGGTATCCGCGAGGAGTTGATACCGAAGATGAAAAATCGGCTAATATTCAACGTTACCGTGACCGTGAAGGTATACAGCTTGACCTTTCTCAAATTGTAAAGAACCCAGGCAAGCGCTTTAGCTTAGTGCAAAGTTGTGTCTAAACAGCCTTTGGTGAAAATTTACACAGAATACTGGCAAAGGGAACGTTCATTTGGCACAAAGTTATAGTGAAGTTTGGGATTATGCCAACGCTCCCGATAAAGAGGTCATGGAGATTGTGAATGTAGGTAATACTTACATAATAAAGTACAACAGTACTGAATCGGCCAGAGATACCTCACGTGTGATAAACATACCTCTAGCCAGCTTCACAACGGCCTACGCACGTATCAAACTTTGGGGTCTATTGCATTCTCTTGGTCGGAGGGTTTTGTACGTCGATACAGATAGTGTGATATTCACAGCGAGGGAGGGTGAATAAATGCCTCCTATTGGTGAATTCCTCGGAGAGTTGACTGATGAGATCAAGGATGAGTATGGAGGCATCGCATACGCCAACTCTTTTGTCTCAACAGGGCCAAAAACGTATGGGGTACGGGTGACTGTGGGGGAGGATGTGAAATATTTTGTGAAGGCTAAGGGCATCATGCTCAACCAGGCGAATCGACGGGTCGTTAACGTTGATTCGTTGAAGGATCTAGTGTGCTTGGATGATGATGAAGGCAACCAGCCATCTCAACTAACTGCAGGGACCCACAATTTTCGGGCACAGAAGCTGGGGGGGCGTGAAGGAACTTAGGGGTACAAAGGTGTGCCGTAAAACCTATAGGAAACGTTACCAGGTGCCTAGTACCTATGATACCGTACCCTTTGGATATCATAATCTTTTCCCTCCCTTTTCCCTCCGAGCAGCCCCCTTTTCCCTCCGAGCCGCACCCTTTTCCCTCCGAGCCGCACCCTTTTCCCTCCGAGCCGCACCCTTTTGTTTGTGTTTGTCATTTACCATTATTTATTCGGACTATAGTGGATTTAATTTTCCCAGAAGAGTTCCTTGTTCCATGCACGGTCTGTGTGTATCATGAAAGAACCTCAGGGGACCATTCTGAGTTCAATCCCATCATGAAACGGACATGTTATGTGCCTTGAAAAGTGGACGCTCAATTTTGCCAGGTGAGGTTTAAGTTTTGTTTTTTGGCTACAAATACAATAGTTACCCCTTTTTCTTTGATGTATTCAATCCGACACGAATGCAACGAGTCCTTTGCTTATATTGAGGTTCTGAATATAGTAGGCTAGGGGTAGCTGTTACCCCTAGATCCTACCCCAAAGCTGGATCCTCTCTGCTTTGCAAATAGCTGGTTAGGGAAGCTATATTATCGGGGCCTCTTTGCGAGTGACCCGTTGCCCACGTCGGGCTAACATCATGAAAAAGAAAAAACTATAGTGTTTGTCATTTACCATTACTTATTCGGACTATAGTGGATTAAATTTTCCCAGAACAGTTGCTTGTTCCATGCACGGTTTGTGTGTATCATGAAAGAACCTCAGGGGACCATTCTGAGTTCAATCCCATATACAGGGCGTCCCAAAAAAATGTATACACACTTTAACAGCTGATAGCTCAATTGATGTTTCTTTCTTTCCAAGTTAAACCCATTAGAATTAATAATGGCAGTCAGACTAAGCTTTGAACAAAGGAAATTCATTCTAAAATGCTACTGGAAGTGTGAAAACGCAGTTGAAGTGCAAAGACAGTTTAGGAGGGAGTTTCAAACAGATCCACCAACGCGACTTACCATCACTCGAATTAGAGATAAGTTTGAAGCCGATGGAACTGTTCAGAATGTCCACAAGAAGCGTTCCGGAAGACCACGGACATCGACAAGCCCCACAAAGCAAGAAAGAGTACTGGAAACGTATCACCAAAGTCCAAGAAAATCTGTGCGGCAAGCGAGTCGTGAGGTAGGAATTTCAGAATCGTCTGTCCAACGCATTTTGAAGCGCTGTCAATGGAAAAGTTACATTCCAAGATTAGTCCATGCTATTAATGAAGATGATCCGGACCGAAGAGTGGAGTATTGCGAGTGGTACTTGGCACGATGTGGATTGGACGAAGGGGTTTCGTAGAATACCCTCCGCGTTCACCAGACCTCACACCACTAGACTTTTTTTATGGGGATACTTAAAAGACAAAGTCTACGCTATAAAACCTGCAACAGTCGCTGAATTGAGAGCAGCCATTGAACGAGAATGCACACAAATACCAAACGAAATGTTTCGTGATGTTTGCGATTCCATTGCTTTGCGTTATCAGCAGTGCCTGGACCAGAACGGACGTCAGTTTGAAAACAGGCGTTGACAAAACAATTAAATAATGTCTGTAGATTCTATTACATTTTGAAAATTAAATGTATTTTAATAAACACTGCCTTTATAAGTATTTAAAGTGTGTATACATTTTTTTGGGACGCCCTGTATATATATATATATATATATATATATATATATACACACATTTCAACTACAAACAACACACAGTATAATTAACGTAAAGAACGACGCTTGTATAGAAGAACATTCCGCGCAAGATGAGGAGGGAGAACGAGCAAATGAAAAAATGAGGTAACCTCGGGGCATTGGTTTTTGCGCGTATGTAGGAGAATTACGACTTCTGATCGAGTGAGGCCCATGGTGTAGTGCTATCATATCTGACCGGCAATCGGAAGATCCCGGGTTCGATTCCCGGGTGGTTACCTCATTTTTTCATTTGTTCGTTCTCCCTCCTCATCTTGCGGGGAATGTTCTTCTATATAAGCGTCGTTCTTTACGTTATATATATATATATATATATATATATATATATATATATATATAAGGTGTATATATATATCTGCTACGGTCCTGGAGCCTTACCCTACCAGGACAAGGAACTACGTAACCTTTTCGAGGTGTAGCAGCTTAAACCGACTGGAATGCCTGCCCGGAAATCTGGAAAGAGGTTTCTGTAACTTGCGGGGGGCAATAGGCATCCGAAAGGTACTAATTAGTAGTTTCGAACAAGCCAGAAAAGGACTAGCAAGCCTCTGGTGGTTTTCTGTTGCTCAAGTACAACGCACAGAGCCTCGGAACGGACGGACCACGGTTACGACTTTGGCGCGAAAACGGACGGACCACGGTTACGACTTTGGCGCGAAAACGGACTTTCTTCTGGATTGCTACAATAAATGTCGGAACACTTAGAGATAAATGCGAAGAAATAGTTGAGTTCATGGAATCGAAATCTATACATATTATGGGAATCGCAGAAACCAGATGGAGAGGTGAAGGAACCAAGGTAATTGCACAATGATTATAAGTGCATATACAAGGGCAGAGAAGAGGATACCAGATCGGGTGTGGCAATTATACTGTCCCCCCGATTTTCTGAACATGTTGTTGGAGTGATAATGAAGAGTGAGAGATTGATGGGAGTGACCCTGAGCCTAAACGGAGAGAGACTATCGGTAATCCAGGCATATGCACCGCAGAGTGGAAGATCACAGGAGGAAAAGGAAACTTTTTATGAGGATCTTCAGGGAATGATAGATGGGCTGCCTTTTGGACCAAGAATTTTGATGGGAGACCTAAATGGCCATGTGGGTGGAGATCGAAACGGAAATGAAGACGTGATCGGGGCATTTGGTGTCGGGGAGAGAAATTTGGAAGGGGAAATGCTGGTTAATTTTTGTGCAAGAAATGTTCTTAGTATAATGAACACATTTTTTAAGCACCAGGAATCACATCTCTGTACGTGGTATGGATGGAATAGTAAAACCGGAAGTTATGATAGGAAGTCTCAGATAGACTTTATTGTGGTGGATAAAAAGTCATTGGTGAAAGATGTAAGAGTAGTACCATCTGTGACTTTTGACTCGGATCATAGACTTGTTAAAGCCAAAATTTTGCTTCCATTACCACCACAAAATATAAAAAAACCTAGAAGGAGAAGAGTGTGCACGGAGAATATACTAGAAAAACTGGAAGAGATTAGAACTAGAACTGAGGAGGCTTTCGGACAAAGGGTAGCTACTGAAGTGGAGGAGGTTTGGGTTGAGATTAAGAGAACGATGGAAGGAATACAGCGAGAGGTGATTGGAGAAAGGGTAGTTGGAGGGTCAAAAAAGAAAAAGACGGCATGGTGGACCCAGGAGGTAAAGGAGGCAGTGACAAATAAGATGCGTGCTTTTAGGAGATGGCTTAAGGATAGAAATGAGCAAACAAGGCAAGAATACGTCCAAATGAGAAACCACACCAACGAGGTTAAAAGAAGAGCGAAACGCTCTGTATGGGAGAAAATAGGTAGAGACTTAGAAGAGGATTTTCAAGGCTCGAAGAAGTTACTGTATAGCATGGCTAAGAAATATAAAAATGGAGAAAGCAAGAAAACAACAGTGGCGATTAAAAATGCACATGATGAAGTCCTCACTGATAAAAGCGAGGTGGCCGCACGCTGGAACGAATACTTTAGACAGCTTTTGAATAACGAGAACCAATATGATGAGGTGAGACGGGAGGAGGGGGTAAATCATGAGGAGCATGATGGGGACAGAGAGATCACTAGAGAGGAGGTTATTCAAGCAGTGAAGAGGATGAAGAATAATAAAGCTCCCGGGCCGGATGCAATTGCCACAGAAACACTAAAAGCAGCTGGTGATCCTGCTGTGGACTGGCTGCTAAGCATTTTCCGGGTGTTGTGGTCGCAGGGAATTGTACCGGCAGAATGGGGCAGATCAATTATATGTCCTATATATAAAAAGAAGGGAAGTGAGCAGGAATGTCAAAACTACCGTGGCATATCTTTGATGTGTCATGTGGAGAAAATATTTGAAATGATTTTGGAACATAGAATACGAAACATACTGGAACCTGGGTTACTGGAGTATCAATGTGGCTTTCGTGCAGGCCGGAGTACTATAGATCAAATTTCAGCCATAAGACAATATCTTGAGAAGAGCCGAGAATTCAATTTGGACCGCTTCATATGTTTTTTTGATCTGGAGAAGGCATTTGATAGTGTGCCCAGGGAGAAGCTGTGGGTGGTTTTGAGTGAGAGAGTGCCACCCAAGCTTCTGAGAGAAGTAATGAGCACCCATAGGGTCTCCCAGAGCACGGTGGTGGGATCGGAGGAGTGGTTTGATGTAAGTACAGGAGTTAAACAACGGAGTGTTCTGTCACCCATTTTATTTATTGCCTTCATCAACAGGGTTATGGAACACATAACTTAGGAAATTGAAGAGGAAATAGAAATTTTTGGATATGCTGATGATGTGGCTGTTGGGACTAACACAGCACAATCCCAGGAGAGAATTATGCAGAGGTGGGATGAGAGATTGAGCGAGTCTGGACTGAAACTGAATCATGATAAAACTGAATATATGGTGGTAACGAGGGGAGCGAACGAGGATGGAATCTTTGTTAGGGGAAGGGAAATGAAAAAGACGGACACATTTAAATACCTTGGTAGTGTGATAGAAAATGATACGGATATGGATGCAGAGGTGAATGAAAGAATTGCTAAATATAGCAGAAATGTTTCCTTCCTGTACCCCCCCTATTGAAAGATCAAAACATCCCTAAAATGGTAAAGACGCATATATACTCAACAATATTGAAACCAATCTTATTATACGGCAGCAAGACTTGGGCCCTAACCACAAGGACGAGGGAAAAACTGCAAGCAGCTGAAATGAGGGTCCTGAGATTGATAGAAGGAGTAAGTAGATTGGATAAAATAAGGAATACTGAAATAAGAAGGAGATTGGGTGTAACTTCGGTTAATGAGAATATTGAAAGGAACCAACTGAGATGGTACGGGCATGTCCAACGAATGCCGATGGAAAGGACAGCAAGAAGAATGCTGGAATGGGCCCCTCAAAACAGAACACCAATTGGAAGACCCCAAGATCCGATGGATGGATAACATCAAGAGTGCTGTCGAGAAGTGTGGAATCAGTCTCCAACGGGCGAACTTGATGTCTGGAGATCGTGAGGTATGGAGGAGTCTCGTCCGAGGGCTCCCAACTGACAGACCGCTTTAGGTCTACCAGGCGCCTGGTAAGAAAGGTAAGGTAAGATATATATATATATATATATATACATTTTAACTGCAAACAACACACAGTATAATTAATGTAAAGAACGACGCTTGTATAGAAGAACGTTCCGCACAAGATGAGGAGGGAGAACTAACAAATGAAAAATGAGGTAACCACCTGGGAATCGAACCCGGGATCTTCCGATTGCCGGTCAGATATGCTAACCACTACACCATGGGCCTCAATTAATCAGAAGTCGTAATTCTCCTACATACGAGCAGAAACCAATGCCCTGAGGGGGGCACCTCCCGCATGTCGCACATATATACATTTTAACTGCAAACAACACACAGTATAATTAATGTAAAGAACGACGCTTATATAGAACAACGTTCCGCACAAGATGAGGAGGGAGAACGAACAAATGAAAAATGAGGTAACCACCCGGGAATCGATCCCGGGATCTTCCGATTGTCGGTCAGATATGCTAACCACTACACCATGGGCCTCAATTAATCAGAAGTCGTAATTCTCCTACATTAATTCTCTTTACATTAATTATACTGTGTGTTGTTTGCAGTTAAAATGTATATATATGTGCGACATGCGGGAGGTGCCCCCTCAGGGCATTGGTTTCTGCTCGTATGTAGGAGAATTACGACTTCTGATTAATTGAGGCCCATGGTGTAGTGGTTAGCATATCTGACTGGCAATCGGAAGGTCCCGGGTTCGATTCCCGAGTGGTTACCTCATTTTTCATTTGTTCATTCTCCCTCCTCATCTTGTGCGGAACGTTCTTCTATACAAGCGTCGTTCTTTACATTAATATATACCTGTATGTACAGGGTGTCCGAGAATTATCTGTACAATTTTTGGCTGTTATTAAAAGTCAACCATGAAGTGTAGAAATTCTATTGTTGTCCCATTTTACAGAGAATGTCATTAAGTTTTTTCTGATACCAAGTTTTGACAAGTTTTTTAGAAATTCCAGTGTGTCCGAACATTATCTGTACAATTTCATCTTTTAATAAAATTCTTGATAACACACGTAAAATTCTTAAACAAGATTATTTAGAATCTGTATTTTTCAAAAGTTTCTTTTATTAAAGTAACGTTGTTACAAACATTCGATATGTGCACCATTAGTGATTCGCAAAACATCCAATCGATACTCCAAATGTTGCCATGTACGCTGCAGCATATCCACATCAATTCGCTCAATAGCAGCTGTGATTCTTGCTTTTAAATCATCAATGTCTGTCACCCGCGTACATTTCTAAAAAACTTGTCAAAACGTGGTATCAGAAAAAACTTAATGAGATTCTCTGTAAAATGGGACAAAACTGGAATTTCTACACTTCATGGTTGACTTTTAATAACAGCCAAAAATTGTACAGATAATTCTCGGACACCCTGTATATATGTATATATATATACAGGGCGTCCCAAAAAAATGTATACACACTTTAACAGCTGATAGCTCAATTGGTGTTTCTTTCTTTCCAAGTTAAACCCATTAGAATTAATAATGGCAGCCAGACTAAGCTTTGAACAAAGGAAATTCATTCTAAAATGCTACTGGAAGTGTGAAAACGCAGTTGAAGTGCAAAGACAGTTTAGGAGGGAGTTTCAAACAGATCCACCAACGCGACTTACCATCACTCGAATTAGAGATAAGTTTGAAGCCGATGGAACTGTTCAGAATGTCCACAAGAAGCGTTCCGGAAGACCACGGACATCGACAAGCCCCACAAAGCAAGAAAGAGTACTGGAAACGTATCGCCAAAGTCCAAGAAAATCTGTGCGGCAAGCGAGTCGTGAGGTAGGAATTTCAGAATCGTCTGTCCAACGCATTTTGAAGCGCTGTCAATGGAAAAGTTACATTCCAAGATTAGTCCATGCTATTAATGAAGATGATCCGGACCGAAGAGTGGAGTATTGCGAGTGGTACTTGGCACGATGTGGATGTGGATTGGACGAAGGGGTTTCGTAGAATACCCTCCGCGTTCACCAGACCTCACACCACTAGACTTTTTTTTATGGGGATACTTAAAAGACAAAGTCTACGCTATAAAACCTGCAACAGTCGCTGAATTGAGAGCAGCCATTGAACGAGAATGCACACAAATACCAAACGAAATGTTTCGTGATGTTTGCGATTCCATTGCTTCGCGTTATCAGCAGTGCCTGGACCAGAACGGACGTCAGTTTGAAAACAGGCGTTGACAAAACAATTAAATAATGTCTGTAGATTCTATTACATTTTGAAAATTAAATGTATTTTAATAAACACTGCCTTTATAAGTATTTAAAGTGTGTATACATTTTTTTGGGACGCCCTGTATATATATATATATATATATATATATATATATACATACTGTATTGTTCTTTATTTAAAAAAATTGAAAATATTTCAATTTATTAAAAGGTAGAAAAGCTAATAATATTGCCTGAAGTGAGAGTCTGAAGTTGTCCACTTCCAACACTTCTCACTTCCCCCAACTTTCCTTCCTCCCTCTCGGCCTCCTTTCCGTGTTTACACAACCTCAAGAAACTTGGTTCGTTCGTTTGCTTTCCAAACAACATTCATCTCAGTTTTTAATTAAATCTATTTTCCCTGCAAGTAATATATATATACATATATATATATATATATATATATATATATATATACACAAATTCAGAATGGTTCCCTGAGACAATTATATGTTAAACACAGACCGTGCACGGTCTGTGTTTAACATATATATATATATATATATTCTGACATCTGCTGGTCAACGTGCGACCAACCCCTCTACAGCATCCCCTTTGGGATTTGTAAAAGGAGAAAATTGTTTTCTACTCTCATCCTGCCCTCTACCAACTGCATTCAGGGACTTTGCTTAGGAATGTGTCGTAATGGTTTTGACTGTTATTAATGTTATTTCTTAGAGTACTTAGTCTATTCGGTAAGATCATAAGCAGTTTTGGGATTCACGGAGTTTTCCATCTTCGTTCTCAATGTTCCTTGTCCTGTTGTTTTCAGAACGACTCCTAACCTTGTTGTACAGTTATCCCAATGTATTTTTATTTCGTCTTTACAATTGCAACTAATCTCCCAAGTATTTCCAATATATACAGTATATACTCGTATATATAGGGTGGCGTTCAAAAGTCTGCGTCTACCTTATAATCACCCAATTTATTGTAAATTGTGCAAATATACAGTATTGGATTGAGATCAGGACTTTGTGAAGGCAACTTCAAAATTTGTGGAACACCTTCGTCTTTTTTCTTGTTGAGATAGTTCATGTAAAGGTTAAAAGTGTGCTTTGGGTCGTTATCCTGCTGGAAAATGAATCCTTGACCACAAAGCTTCAATCCTGATGGTATTGCATGTCTCACTAGTCTGAAGTGGTACTTCTCTTTTGTGAGAGTGTAAGTGATTCTGTGAAGGTCTCCAACTCCAGAATAAATGAAACAACCCCAAACTTTAATGTTGCCTCCATCATGTTTTACTAAATGTTTTGTGCAGGGATCTATCAGTTTTTCGTTGGTTTTACGTCTAACAGAAAGTCTTCTATGAGACCCAAAAAGTTCCACTTTTGATTCAGGAGTAAAAAGAACTTTTTTCCACTCGTCTACAGTAAAATTTCGATATTCTTTTGCCCACTCCAATCTTTTAGCCTTAGTTTGTTTCCTCAGTAGTGGTTTGGACACAGCATCTCTGCCATGGAGACCAGCTTTTATGAGTCTTTTATGAGCTTTATAGTATCATACTTGCACTTATTGGAGAGTCCCGTTGTTCATTCACCTGTGCCTGAATCTGTGTAGCTGTGGCTTTTCTGTCACGCAGTGATGTAATCTTGATGTAATGATCCTCAAAATCAGTAGTCACTTTAGGTCTGCCAGATTTTGTCTTTGAAGAGCTCGATCCAGATTCTTTATATCTGCTTATAGTTCTTTGGACGGCCCCTTTTGAAACGTTAAGTTTTGCCGAGATCTGGCGTTGGGGCGTTCCCTCTCTTGAAAAGGCAATTATTTGTCTTCTATGAGATAAACATAGTTCCTTAAACATTTCAATTACGGCCTGTAAAGAGAGAATAGAGAAAATGATTAATTATTTTTTAAACAAATTGCTACATTGTCAATGACTAATTGGTTTTATCAGTTATAATAGACCAGTTGTTAAAATTACTGTATGAATACACCATTTTGAGAATTAATAACATTTGGCTATGATCTGTCACCAATACCTTTGTTAAAATTGGTGTTATTATACTGCAAAGAAGAAAAAAGTAACAGGACCAAAAAGGACCATTTTCATTAATGTGTCCTTTCTTACGAAATAAAAACTACATTACTTACACATGTAGTAGAATATATGAAATACCATTTCTTGTAAAAGAAAATATCTTAATATAGCGGACATACTTTCTCAGAATTGTATTATTTTCTAGAAATTGTCTAAAATTAAGGTGGACGCTAGGCGCCTCGGTGGTGTAGTGGTTAGCGTCGCTGACTACGAATCCATCGGCCCCGAGTTCGAGGCCCGACGGCAGCCGGCGCACAGCAAAACCCAGCTGTTCATCCTTCCACACAATAAAAGAAAGTGGTTGGTAGATAAATGGGTACCCTAGGTGGCCTAGTGGTTAAGACGCTGGGCTGCTGATGGGGCGTGGTTCGGATTCCATGTTAAACTGTAGGTCTAAGGTGGAGTGAAAAGCTTGACCTTCGTCAGAATGAACAATTCGGGCGGAAGCTAACCAAAGATTTTATATATATATATATATATACAATATATATAATAACACGACATCAATCAGGAAACGACCATTATTTAGGAAAATTGAACACGAAGATTAGAAACCCGGTAAATGTATTATACATAAATATACCATGCAGACTGAAAATTACAATACTTACAAAATTTATCTACGGAAACCAGTATAGATATTATATGCCTAACGGAAACATACATAAATGTGAAAAAGGCTGTGAAAACTGCATCGAGAATACTGAACTAGCAATGCTGGACTACAACATATACAAAGAAGATAAAGTGGCTAGACGAGGGGGAGGGTGTTGTATCTACTTGAAAAAACATACACAGGTGAAGTGAAGGTAAGCAAATCAAATAACACAGTCGAAATTACTATATTAGAAGTAAAAGAACTGAACCTAACCATTATCGACGTCTACAGACCACCAAACACAACAAAAAGTGAATTTCAATTTGGCAGAAATGAAATAGAGAACCTATTAAAATTACTTGAAACTCCAGCAACAAATATTCTAATTTGCGGAGATTTTAATTTCCTATTCATAACATGGAAGAAAAATGGAGTCATATATGTTGAGAAGTTTCATGGCAACATTACAAAAGATGACAGAACCCAGATATGATATGATGGAACATTACGCCCTGACACAGGAAATCTGTGAAGCCACAAGAAAAAAGAACGTTTTGGATTTAATTTTGACAAATAACATTGAGATAATAATAAATAAAAAGGTAATGCATCCAAATTTCTCCGATTATAACCTAATCGATATACAACTGAAGTTAGCACCCAGAGATCCGAAAACGCATCCCAGAGAGTCAGAAGGAATATATGAAGGCTTAAACATAAATTCAAAGAAAGTAGATTCGGAAAGTGTAAATAAAGATTTAAAGGAAGTAAATTGGGAATTGCTACTTCACGAGAAGACTTCAAAAATACTATGTATAATGGAGACTGAAACCAAACTATATTACTGAAGCATGTTCCAGAGAGACAAAAGAGAAAACGTAGCAAGCTCGAGAGAAAAATCAGGACACTATTTAGACAATGGAAGCAAACCGTAAAACATCAGCACAGATGCAGAATTGATGCAAGGAGATTCAAACAGAGAGGATAATAGGCGAAATAGAAATGGACCTAAAGCAAACATTCAAACATAAGACAAACCAGGAGGAAAACAAGGTAGCAGAGAACAAAATTAATCCAAAATACTTCAACACGTTTGCAAAAAAGAAAATGCAGTGTAAAGAGAGTATTAGTCCGTTGATAGACGGGGAGGCCAAACACACAATTGACCACCAAAAAATTAGCGAACTGCTTAAGGAACAATTTAAGTCTGTGTTTAGCACCCCTAAGACCGAGATGGAAGTAGAAAACGCAGCCGAATTTTTCGACATTGATACAAATCAGCCAAGAACAAACTCCGGCACAAACCTATTAATGGACATAGAGTTCTCGGAAGGAGATGTAATTAAAGCTCTATCACAGATGCAATTCGGCACCATGGCCAGACACATGGAGTGCCACGTTTCTGAAGAAATGTAAAGAGAGTATTTCGAAACCGCTATACTTATTATGGAGAAACTCACTTGACACAGGAGAAATTCCACTTCCATTAAAGAACGCGAACATTGCCCCCTTATTTAAAGGTGATAACAGAGCAATGCCGAAGAATTATCGGCCGGTAGCTTTCACCTTCCAGCTTATAAAGTGTTTCGAACGTATGTATAATTAGAGGCAAATCTACCTCCTGCCTACAAGAAAAGAACTTATACAACCCACCAGGAGAAAATATTGGAAACACTCTGTCGAGGACAAAACATAGATTAAAATATACTGACATTGCTAAAACCTTCGATCAATGTGACCATGGAATTATAGCACACAAAATTAAGAATACAGGAATTACTGGAAAGCTTGGAAGACGGATATAATTTCTTGACGCAAAGAACACAAAGAGTGGTTGTAAATGGAGTCAAATCAAAAGTCTCGGAAGTCGTGAGCTCTGTACCACAAGGTACAGTATTGATGCAGCTATCAGTGACAGTGCTGTATCATGTTTCGCAGGTGACACAAAGATATGCAAGGAAATATTGAACGAAGTGACATAGAAAAATTACATAACGACATTGAAACATTATTCCAGTGGGCAGAATACAACAATATGAAGTTTAACAAGAAAAATTCCAACCTCTAAGTTATGGTAATAACAAAGAGCTACAGAATAAAGGGTACAAAACTCTGCAAACCAAACAGATAACACCAAATCCACAAGTCAGGGATCTTGGAGTAATAATGTCGTCGGATGCAGAAATGAGAGAGCACTATAACATCAAAATTACAACGGCTAGATATGTAATGGGGATCATCTGGAGGAGCTTCCGCAGCAGAAAAGCAAACATAATGCTCAGATTATGGAAGAGTCTAGCCGTACCATTAATTGAGTATTGCTCAGTACTCACAAGCCCATACAGAAAACATGACATTGCGAACATTGAAGACGAAGGACTTTTACGTCTAAGATAACAGAAACGGAAGGTGAAGACTACTGGTCTCGACTACAGTCCCTGAAACTCTACTCTACAGTGGCGTGTACTCCTAAGACGCAAGGTTAAAAGCAGTGCTTACCCTATAAAAATTATTCCCTTCCAAGTTAACAACAAATATTATTGAGGGGACATTCTAGCATCAGAATGCGTTCCACAGCATATTAGATTGATCTGAATCTTATTTACATAGATTTGGGAAAAAAGGCGAGTAACATAATTTAAATTAATAGTTTTCATCTTACGTCTGGCAGTGGCATATCATTTTATTCTGCAAGAGGCGAAACGAGGTTACTGCAAATTGAATGTTGCGTATTTGAGGGACAGATTTTCAAGCGGCAAACGCCCGTCTTGCAAGTTTCAAAAGTCTGGACTCCTATTACAGCAGGTATAAATTCACTGAGACTTAAATAAAAAAAGTGCAGAATGCTCTATATACAATTAAAATAAATAATATGTTAACTAAACAAAAATATTTTAATTTGGAAGGGAATAATTTTTATAGGGTAAGCAATGCTTACCTTGCGTCTTAGGAGTACACGCCACTGCTACTCTATACATATGGGAAATACTTGAGGGCTTTGTCTCTAACCTTAGAAATGAAATAGAAACAAACTGGAATGAGAGAAGGGGCAGATTTTGTACTGTCTCAGCTGCTGTGGGACAGGGGGCCTTGAAAACGAGGATGGAAAATACCGTCAGACCCAAAGATTTTCAATGCGCTACCAAAAGAAGTGAGGAATTTACAGCACACTGACCTGAATGACTTCAAGAATCAAGTGGACAGTGGACAGACAGTCCCTGACCAGCCATGCGTGACTCGCTACGAGGGTAGGAGATCAGACAGCAATTCCTCCTACCATCACCACCCAACTCCTGATTCTCACTTAGTTTATATTTCTTCCCGGAATCGTACAAAATCTGTTCTTCGACCTGCCCACCAAAAGTTCCTTCATCAGACAAAAAATGTGAAAACCTATCCAATTCTAATTCTTCTCGCTTATTCTGGCACCTATCCAAGAACCTGTCCAACAACTTTACTTAGTCTTCTTTCCTTCCTCTTTTCCATTCCGACGGCTCAATTGTCGTCTCTTCTTCCGATAAAGCTGAATTCTTCGCTCAAACTTTCACCTCCAACTCAACCCTGGACGATTCCGGTGCTGTTCCTCCATCTCCTCCTCCCTCCGACTTAATTATGTCTGAAATCAGAATCTCCGCCAAAAATGTCTTTTCTGCCCTACCTGGGCGCAACTCTAGGAAGGCGTAAGGTCCTGATGGTGTTCCTCCTGTTGTTCTGAAGAACTGTGCTTCTGTGCCCACATCCTGCGAGGCAAACTCTTTCGTCTTTGTCTTTCATCTAGTACTTTTCCTTCCTGCTGGAAGTTCGCTTTCATTCAGCCTATCCCAAAGAAGGGTGACCACTCTCAACCCTCCAACTATCGTTCAATTGCCTTGATTTCTTGCCTTTCTAAAGTTTTTGAATCTGTCCTTAATAAAAAGATTCTTAAACACCACTCTTTCTACAATCTTCTTTCAGATCGTCAGTATGGATTCTGCAAGGACGCTCTGCTGACGATCTTCTTGCATATCTGACTCTTGGTTATCCTCCTTTCGGGATTTCGGTGAAACCTTTCATAATGCGCTAGACACATCAAAAACCTTTGATAGAGTATGGCACAAATCTTTAATTTCCAAACTGCTCACCAACAGAGTCACTTTAAAATCTTCTTATAAAAAAATCAATCTGTGCCACTTATTTCAGAAACGTATTACAACGATTCATCTTTGGAGAAGTACGACTCCAACTGAAGCTATACCTTTAAGTCACACCTTAGACTTACAGTAAACAGCCTCTTCCCTTCATTATCTGAACATGCTATCAGAAATATTTTCGTTACATGCCGTCATTCCTACAAACACTACTAACCTTCTCAAGTTCGCTATAGAGAAACTATAGATAAACTCGTTATAGATAAACTCCGCTTATTCATAAGAACAAATTTAAACAAAAATTTCCTCTGAGAGGAGTTTTCTTCGGCGATGTTTTTTTGGAGTCAATCTAGCTTTTGACATATAACAAGTAAAACAGCTCTCAAATGTTTACATTAAACTTTACAAGCTCAGAATGAAAAGGATCATAACGCTAAAGCTCTTTCTTATTTAACCGGCAGATTAAATGGGAGCTATAAATCAGGTTCCCCGGTAGTGAAAACAACACCTCATTTTCTTCTTTCCATGTCTTCATTTTAAAGATTTAATTTTCAAGTGAAATTAAAACTCTTTCAAAATTTGTTCATTCTTTCTTTTTATTACCTACGATTCCTCATCGTTACGACCATTTTTATTTATACATTTCAATACACAAATTTGTCGTTACGACAATATATATACTAGGGTTATGACATTTTTATAACCTCATGTTCCTGTATCATAAATCGATGAACTTTTGCCCCCTGACAATGAAAATAACAGTTTTTTCGATATATTTTGAAAAAAATTCACCCCAAAATAAAAAATTAAAAATTAATAAAATAATAAATAGAAATTTGCATGTTTATTTCACAATTATTATACATAAACATATATTATATTATACAACATTATACCTATACAATACATATTAATTATACAAATACAATATTATACATTTACTCCATTATTGTTTTAATTGTTTTACTTATTGCTTAAAATAAACCTGTGATTAAGGTTGTCTTTATTTTTACAGTTTACGTAAAGTTCTTGCATCACCTTAATGGCACGTTCCGCACATTGGTTGCTCCTTGGTATAGCTATTGCAGATGGGTCTCTGTTCCAGTGATTTTCCAGAGTATTTAGTGCTTTTCGGTATTGTTGCAAGATATTGGACAATTTATGATAATCATCTTTCTTTCTCGAATATACTAATATACATCCTTTGTTTTTATTATTTTAGACCTAACGGATCTTTGTGTAGGGCTTCACTGTCTGCGATATCTCGTTTTCTGTACCGACTTGTAAGAACGGATGTAATTAATGCGTTTTATATATTATTTAATTTTGTTTAATCTACGATATATTGATTTTTACGCCCTAAACTTTGTTTAACTGTTGCACGGGCAGCTGGCCAAAACTATTAAAGACATGGAACATACGGCTGACATTTGAATAAATTTTAACTACTTAACGATTTATTTAATTAGCATAAGAATAATGACACGGAGAGGCGTACTAAATTTACACCGTCGCACTTTAATAAAAGTAGAGAGAGGATTTTTTTTATAATCGGTTAAAACTATATTTTTAAGGACAAATGCAGGACATAGCGTCCTACTTAGAACTATACCAGGAACACACTGAATTGTGTGTTTTAGATCCAGGCTGAAACACCCAGCCTTCAAATCCGTCCCTGTGACTGGTCAATCTTTCCTTTGGCAACAGTGCTACATTGAATAATTTTGTCCCATCTGAAATAATTATTATTAAATTTCGCTATTAAAATTCAGCACGTTACACGCAATTCCACTTAAAATAATCATTATTAATCCTATTAAATTTCATATTAAACTTCAACACATTACACGGAACAGTGCAATTACTGGTAGAACCGAACTCTGACAGAATCTAGCATGATGTGTGCTCTTATACTTTGAAAACTCTTCCATATGATTCCCATTCACTTCTTTCATGTTGTAGTGTTTTCTGAACTATACGTTATTAACATTATAATTCCTAGCACGTCCAAGTTAACCTTGCGCGGGCCCCATTATTAAGGCGGAGCCGTCCATACCATTGCCAAGTGATGAAAACTGAGGAAACATCAAATAATTTATGTACATAATACAGTACATCACAGACCACACGCGACACCGAAGTTGTATTGATGTAAAATGGAATGTAAAGAAACTATCTGAGGATAAAGAAATGCCAGTTTATGAAATCTAATCATAGTAATATACTCTATTTCCATAGTCTTCTTTTGGCTTTTCTTTACAGAAAAATTGTTATTAATGATGTCATCTGATTCGATTGCCATCAGAGATAGAGGCGAGTTTTTTCCTGACTCATTGTTGAGCGAAGAAGTATTCTCCAGAGCATAGAAAATAATCTTTTCTTCCTCACAATTTATAGCAGGTAAAGCGATTTATATACGTAGAGTAATTTCAATATTGAGGAATGTTCAACCCAATAAACTTGCAGAAATTTCGTACAGATTTATCAGTTTCAGTGTAAGCAAACTTACAAAACTACAAGAATATCTCTTGAAAGCCTTCAGCTCGATCATTTGATTAGTGCACTGTAATCCTTAGATCTGAAATTCTAACATCTTTTTTATCCACTTGGTAAAATTCTGACAAAAAGCAAGCATTTCCTGAAGTTTCAGATACGAAAGGGATCTGCCCTGAAGCCCAGACACAAGTGAATATATAATAGGCCAATAGTTTTCTTTAATAATTTTTTTTTGCCACTTGTATTGTAAACATTTTCAGCTGCCATGTGGTTCATAAAAAAATGCTTCCAACGACGCGATCTTTGGTTAGTGGCTTTGTAAATAGAGTATAAATTGGAGTGGCTACTTTAAGCATTTAAATGACTTCATTTTCATATACAGTGCCCGCGAAAAGTATCCGATCACTCAAGAAAATACAATATTTTCCCTTGATATTCAGAGACACGTAATTCACTTTCTATTTGTTCTAGCGACATCTGGTAACTTTGAGGTTGCTCGCTGATATGAGAGCTATCCAACGCATTCTCAAATTAGTGTTCTGGTAGCCTTCGTTGCGGGGGCTGTGTCTCAAATTTGTCAGATTTCACTGTTTGTGTAAATTTCTTGATATTTTTTTTTTTTTACAGAAAGTGGTGTAAATAAAATTTATATATAATGTGTGCTAAAAAACAACTTAAGAGTGATTGTCGAGGTGCTATTGTTGCTTTGCATGCATGTGGGAAATCACAGAGACAGATAGCTAAGGAATTAAACATATCCCAAAGTACCGTTAATTTATGGGTTTCACGGGCTAAGAACAATGGTGGCCTAACCACGCCAGTCCCTAAAAAACGATCTGGCAGACCGAGAAAAACAAATTCGCGAACAGACAAACTTATGAAACGTTTAGTATTGAAAAACCCAACAATAACTGCGAAAGAAATAAAATTTAATATGAATAATTTGTTATCTGGTGTTTCTGAACGAACTATCCAGGAGCGGCTCCAAAAGAACTCGGATTACCATCTCGCCATGCTGCTAAGAAACCGTTCATTAATGAAAAAATGCGTAAAAAACGTGTCGCATTTTGTAAAAAATACATTCATTGGACTGTTGATGACTGGAAGAAGGTTTTATTTAGCGATGAGTCGACATTTTTGACATTCAGAAGTTGTCCAAAAAAGGTTCGCCGGCCTATTGGCTCAAATAGGATGGACCCTAAATACACCCTAAAGACAATGAAACACCCTCCAAGTGTGATGGTTTGGGGTTGTTTCGGTTACTATGGGCGTGGAAACTTATATTTTCTTCCGAAGAACACAACTATGAATGGTGCACGGTATTTAGCAATGCTACAGGATAAACTTCTAATGGCAATGGCAATCCAAAGGACAAAAACATACATGCATGATGGTGCACCATGTCACAGGGCCAAAATAGTGACAAAATGGATTACTGACAATAAATTTGATATTTTGGATTGGCCTGGTAATAGTCCAGATCTCAATCCGATAGAAAATCTGTGGCTAATAATAAAAAATAAGGTTGAATGCCACGACACTGGCTCAGTCGAAAAATTACAAGAGGCCATCAAAAAGGTATGGTGCAAGGAAATATCAGTGGAAGTTTGTCAAAACTTCATTAAATCCATGCCAAAACGTCTAGAACAAGTCATCCAAACCAAAGGACAGATGACAAAATACTAATATAAGGTTAGTATACATTTAAACATTGTTTTTTATGTAAAAAATACAAATTTCAAGGGTGATCGGATACTTTTCGCGGGCACTGTACGTTAAAATTGATCTTTTATCTCCTCCAGTGCCAATTCTGCATGATTCATTCTTCCAGCTAATGTACTGACAATGTACTGACAATTTCGTACTGCACCATTGGCCACTTTATGATGAAACATTTTCTCGTTTTCATTGCCTGTTATTTCTCCATATATTCGCATAGGAGAAGAAAAGCCAAAAATAAAAGGTGGTGAACATTAGGTCAAAGTTGGACATACTAACCAATTTCAACCTGGTATGATATTTGAACCAGGTTTTCCTATATATACAGTAATTAGGTTTCATAATTTCAGTCACCTGTAACTACATTATTCGATTTGTGGAAGTTGCTTAACGTTATTTAAAGAAATTAAAAAGTTATTAAAAGAGTATTAGGGGCTCTATATATCAACAGATGAGAGTGGGCAGTTGCTTACATCGAATTCCTGTTCCAAATATAGAATATATATATATTAGTGGTGGACCGGATGTCAGTTTTTCAACATCTGCGGATGCGGATGAGGATGCGGATTTTTAATATCAATATCCGCGGATGCGGATATTTAGTTAATCTATCAATATAATATAGAATTATGAATATATGACATAATTTTTTAAATTTCGTGATATTACTAATATAGCAGGCAATGCATAAGAATTAAAATTAATATTAATGTTTTCATTATGATAAAAATAATAACTTTCTCAAGAGTTTCAGCCACAGAAAATTCAATGAAACAAGTTTCATTCAATTTTCTGTTACCAGGTATTTATATTTTGAGGTTTATATATTTGTTTGTTCATTAATAATTAATACTTTACATGAAATGTGCATGACTGGGCCTTATAAGCTACTTTATAAGCTAATTTAATTGTAAATTGCATAATTTATTAGAGGAAATATCCGCGTAACATCTGCAGTCAAAAGTGCGGATGCGGATATCCGGTCCACCACTAATATATATATATATATATATATATATATATATATATATATATATATATATATATATATATATATATATATATAGAACATGGAATATAGAAATATTTATTAATAAACTGAAATGATTGATATCAGAATATATAATATGAAAGTCATATTTGCTTCAGGCCATTTTATTAGTAATTCATAATCATTTTCACTGAATACTGAATTTTTTTTATGCAGGAAGGAGGGGCCAAGGACAAATGCCCGCAAAAGCGTCCTCCTCCATAGAAGAAGAAGGAGCCAAAATGAAGGACTGGGGTTTCGAAATGCTTGGACACTGCATTTGAAAAATGGGAGGTCATAGCCAGGATGAAAGTTGGAGTGAGGAAGATCGTTCCAGAGTTGACCGGTTGGGTAGATGAAAGGTTAAAAATACCGATTAACTCTTACGTTAGATAGTTGGACAGATAGAAAAGGAATGATAAAATGTAGAAAGTCTGGTGCTGCGTGCTCTCCTTAAAGGAGGTATGCATTTAGAGATTTCAGAAGAACAGTGTCCGTTATAATAACGATAGTAAAGAGAGAGTGAGGCAACATTGCGGCGAAGAGAGAGAGAGAGAGAGAGAGAGAGAGAGAGAGAGAGAGAGAGAGAGATTGGAGACAATCAGTAAGAGGCAGGGAATTGATGAGACGAAAAGCCTTTGATTCCACCAGGTCAAGTACAGCTGTGTGGGTTGAGACACCCCACACATGAAAAGCATACTCCATACAGGGGCGAACAAGACCCCTGTACAGAGACAGCAACTGAGTGGGGGTGAAGAAACCGCGGAGGCGGTACAGCACACCTAACCTAATGCGCTTAACCTAAGCTAACTTAATGTGCCTCGGTGGTGTAATGGTTAGCATCGCTGACTATGAATCCATTGGCCCCGGGTTCGAGACTCGGTGACAGCAGCCGGCGCACAGCAAAACCCAGCTGTTCATCCTTCCACACAATAAAAGTGGTTAGGAGATAAATGGGTACCCTGGGTGGCCTAGTGGTTAAGATGCTGAGCTGCTGGTTGGGCGTGGTTCGGATTCCATGTTAAACTGTAGGTCTAAAATGAAGTGAAAAAGCTTGACCTTCGTCAGAATGAACAATTTGGGAGGAAGCTAACCAAAGGTTAACCTCTTAGAAGCCCTTTTAGAAAGAGAATATATGTGATCTTTCGAGGAAAAATCCTGAGGAAAGGAAACAAAAAGAATGTTAAGAGAAGCTGAAGGACTGAGTTATGTGTTGTTGAAGTTAAAGGGATAGTCGTGTGAAAGATTGTGACAAGAAGACAGATGGAGGAACTGAGTTTCTGAGGCATTGAAAGCCACAAGGTCTTTTCTGCCCCAATCAGATATAGCACAAAGATCAGAGGTTAGGAGCCCCAAAGCCGTCCTACGCGAATCATGAAGTGACTGCTGTGAGGGACGCTCTGGGAAGCGGGTGGAGAAATGAAGAGTGGAATCATCGGCATAGGAGTGAATAGGACAGGAAGTGTGAATTAAAAGATCATTAATAAATAAAAGGAAAAGAGTGGGTGACAGGACAGAACCCTGAGGAACACCACTGTTAATAGCTTTAGGAGAAGAACAGCGGCCATCTACAACTGCAGCTATAGATCGGCCAGAAAGGAAATTAGAGATAAAAGTACAGATAGAAGGATAGAAACCGAACGAGGATAGTTTCGAAATTAATGATTTGTGCCAGACTCTATCAAAAGATTTCGATATGTCTAGCGTAATAGCAAAAGTTTCACCAAAATCCCGAAAGGAGGATGACCAAGAGTCAGAGAGATATGCAAGAAGATCGCCGGTAGAGCGTCCCTTGCGGAACCCAAACTGACGATCTGAAAGGAAATTGTGAGAAGAAAGGTGTTTAAGAATCTTCCTATTAAGGATAGATTCCCTTTGGAAAGGTAAGAACTTAACTCAATTGGACAATATTTTGAGGATTGAGAGCGGTCACCCTTCTTTGGGACAGACTGAATGAAAGCGATCTTCCAGCAGGAAGGAAAAGTACCAGATGAATGAAAAGACGACAGCGTTTGCCTTGGCAGGGTGTCAGCACAATAGCACAGTTCTTAAGAATGACAGGAGGAACACCATCAGGACCGTACGCCTTCCTAGAGTTGAGTCCAGGTAGGACAGAAAAAAACATCTTTAGAAATAATTCTAATTTCAGCCCTAATAAAGTCAGAGAGTGAAGGAGATGGATGAAAAGCGCCGGAATCGTCCAGGGTTGAATTGTAAGCGAAAGTTTGAGCGAAGAGTTCAGCTTCATCAGGAGAAGAGACAGCAACTGAGCCGTCGGAATGAAAAAGAGAAGGGAACGAAGAGGGAGTAAAGTTGTTGAAGAGGTTCTTAGCTGGATGCCAGAAAGAGCGAGAAGAATTAGAAATGGCTAGATGTTCACATTTTCGTCGAATTAAGGAATTTTTGGCGAGTCGAAGAACAGATTTTGCACGATTTCCGGCAGAAATATAAGCTGAGTGAGGGTAAGGAGTTGGATAGTGACGGTACCTTCTGAAAGCCTCCTCTGTGCATTAGAACAAGTAAAATTAACCCAAGGTTTTTTTTTGCATTAGTAGTAGGAATAGAATATGGAATGTCCACCTCTTTGCCTGAGAGAATCACTCCCGTGATGCGCTCAGCACACTCGGAACGGCTCTGTCCACGGAAGCAGTAATCATTCCATGGGAAATCACAGAAGTACTGTCTAAGGGCCTCCCAATCAGCGGGGCCAAAGTGCCAAAGGCGCCTTCTCTGGGGAGGATCCAAAGGCCGAATTGGAGCGATAGGACAAGAGACAGATATAAGATTGTGGTCAGAGATGCCCAACAGAAAAATAGCTTCACGGAGTAAAAAGAAGGATGAAAGATAAGAAATAAGTCCAGAATGTTGGGCCTATCTCCAAGGCGATCAGGGATATGAGTAGGGTGCTGTACAATCTGCTCCAGGTCATTTAGTCAAAGAATTTTTGATAGTCAGTAGAATTAGGGGAAATGTAAAATGCGCAGATGTATTTAGTTTGAGATTGGCATATTAGTCGTAGCCACAGGGTATAGAATTCGGAAGATTCGAGTTCGGGAATACGAGAACAAGTTAGGTCATTGCGTACATATACGCAACATACACCTCTGGAGTGAAATTGAGTATAGAGAAAGTAAGAGGGTACAGGAAAGTGGTTGCTGTCATTTGTCCATGACACCTGAGTTTCAGTGAGTAAAAGATGAGGTTTAGAGGAGGAGAGGTGGTGTTCAACAGATTGAAAATTTGAGAAAAGGCCACGAATGTTGCAGAAGTTTATGAAAAGTGAATCAGACAGAGGTCCAGAACATCTCGAGTGGGCGGTAGCAGATCCAGCCCCGCTACCCAGGTCTGCGTTCCCTGTATCAGCAGGTGGGGAGCCAGAAGTGGGAACATTTATGGTCCCTCCATGCTATTTTTTTTAAATTTTGAAAAGATTATGTAGTGTGTAAGATGCATGTAGATTTAGTGAGGAATAGGTTGAGAAGCGTGTGTTTGAGAGCATGTTGGACCGCTCACAGGGTAGATGAGACACGGAAAAGATCAGCTAAGGAGGACAGTGACAGGAGAAACGGGAGTTCCAGTACTCCCTATCTTCTGTCTAACGTCGACAGGTGCCCTGGTCGATTGGTGTCTACAATAAGGGAATAAGGGTTTAAAACCTAAAAAATATAAGAGTTACCGCTTATCTGAATTGAGATTGAGAATCTCAGGCGAAGAGAATGTGAATGGATCTATTCACTTGCCTCTTTTTCGATGGCAGTTTTTAAATTTTTTATAGCCTGGAATTCTTTCATTTACAAAATGAACATCTTTGACCTACTGTATTCTACTGGAGTGTCGTTTTCTTTAATAACACTGTACAACACTAAAAAAAAACGGTAATGAGATCGTCATTTTTATGGCTAATTATATGCGTAGATTGCGAAAATAACACCCATTTATTTGTATCATCCGCCGATTTTATGAAAATGATCCTATTTCATTATCATTTTGAGAACCACTGGTTCTCTGAACGCATCTTTTACATTTTGTTCAGTCATGCATATGCTGTGGTGGTGGTGTTCGGCTCTGTTTCCACTTTGATTTTATGAAAACTTTCTTTCATTAATCATTTAAAACAAAATTGTCAGCCACATTTTATCATAAATCGGTGCTATAAGTGAGTATTATTGAATAACAGCTATCAAATTATGTATGTTTCACCGACAACGTCTATATTGTGTGAAATTGCAAATTGATCAATCATTTTCTTATTTTACAGGTTTTTATTGATGTTATGCTACAATGCCTAGCGAGTGCAAAAATTCGCCAGACAGTTTTGGTTATATTTGTGGGACATTAACGTTAAAACAGTATAAAAGGAAGTTGACTTATCATGTGAAAAAGCTTTATGAATTATACTTCGCATGCAAAGTTGGTGATCAGGACAAGCACTGGGCGCCTCATATCTGCTGTGTGAGATGTACAAGCTCGTTATCTGCGTGGTTCAAAGGCACCGGTCCTGGTCTGGGATTCGGTGTCCGAATGGTATGGAGAGAGCAGCTGGACCATTCAACTGATTGCTATTTCTGCTTAACGACCATCACAGGTTTGAATCTATTTTTCTGAATATACGTGAAATTTGGTGTTTTTAGCACATTTTAGCTTATCCTGCTCTGCATAATGTATTACACAATTGTGCTATCTTAAGTAGTCAACAATGTCTATTGTCTCACATTACAGGTTGCAACAGAAAAGGGAAAAAGGCTAGTCTACCCAAATCTTCGTTCTGCTCTGCGTCCTGTGGAACATTCTACAGATATACCCATCCCTCGTCCTCCAGCTGAAATGCCGACCGATAACACACACTCTGACAAATCGGAATCAGACGGCGAATGCTATGAAGCTCAAGTCGAGTCCAAAAAGAACATCTCATCACGCAGCCTGAATTCACGTCTACAAGAATGGAATCTACTGGCGGAAGAAGTACGAATTACAGCATTCCGAAAACGTTCCTTGGATTTGCAGGAATATTTCACATTGAAGAACAATCTTTGTTATTGCTTTGATATACATTAGCGTGTAGCGTCATTGGGCAAAGTGTAACGGATCAAGCGGCACATTTCAGGTTTTGTACAATTGACCTACCTAAATTCAAAAATGAACACAAAATTTTTTTGTGACAAGTGCAACACCTCCTTTTTCGCAAGTGAAAATCGTGAAAATTGCTAGTTACCCATAACTTTTGGACACTTGCTTTCCTAGGGTTTGAGCTATCATTTGACCCCTTACAATGTACTGCTTTTCAGGAAAAATAGAAAAAATTATTTTTGGAATAAACATATACACTGTAGGTAGGTAGGTAGGTAGACTAGATAGTTTTATTTAGTAAATGATACATTAAAATCTTGTTTAGTTTTGAATGACGGCATAAAGTCACGGGATTTAAGTACTGCTCTAATGTAACCATCTCTTGAATCCTTTCCATACACTGCCCCAGACGCTTCAGTTACCATCCTAACACAGCGTTCTACACCTTGTGAGTGACATGGTATCCGGACAACAAGGGGCTCTTCAGTGATCTTATCGAGTTGTCCAACAAAGAACTGCTTCGTGAGTGGTGGTTCCATTGTGTACTCCTCCACTGGTGGGAGTAAATCTTTCAAATTCTGGGCACTTTGTTTGATCTTTGGTGGCCGAAATTCTCTGACTTGCTGTTGAGCAGGTTTGGGAGCTCATCGAATGGTCTTGATTACATCGATGGCCAAGTTCCGGTTTGCTTGATCTGCATCTGCAAGCATTGCCAGTAGAACATTTTCAGGGTGAGCCCAATATGCATTTCTTTGGATCACAGGCCATGTGGCAGTCTTGATAGCTGGTGGCAGTAATCGTAGCAGCTTGATTTGCTCCAGGAAATGTTTTGGGCCATCTGTGCACCTTGGATGGCACTTGATGCTAAACCACATGGGTCCATAGTGGCACACAACAAACTGTGTGAGTGAATACAGTTGATCACTTGGATGCGCCATCGCTACATACAGCCGACAAATTCTGCTGGCAGTTGTAACCCATCTTGCATGGGAGATTGGTCCAGGCTTCTCTCGTAGAAGATCTTCATTAATGACACCAGTCCTTATCGCTTTCATCATTCTGTAGAGGTAGGCTTAGTCACGACTCAATTCAGTAAGGTCAACATCCGGGAGAGTGTGGCCATCAGCAATACATTGAATTCCTCTAGAGGAAAGTGGCAAACTTTCACATGTGGCCAAAGCTTTGCCAATTGGTCCTTTCCATTGAATTGCAGATTCTGTTGGGCCGATGAGTTCCTTGCACAAGTGGCGCAGTGGGAGTTCATTTAAATGCAGACTACAGATGAACCAGTGCAAAGGGCGACCCAGGCGGCACTCTAGCAGGTGTATTGCTCCACTTCTGTGCCCTGTGTTTGTGGCTGTGCTGTCGGCTCCCACTGCAATTATCTTGTCTGCAATACCCATTTCTTCAATCGCATTTTGAAGTCCATCCGCAAAGACAGTGCCAGTTCCTCGTTCCAGTGTCAGATGGCTTAGATAGAAGGTTCCAGGCTCTCCGACCAGCACATAGTGATCCTCAACTTTCTTTGTGTTGTACCATTTGTTTCCCTTTTTCTCTTTGACAAGTGCCATGTCTTTCCGCCCATCAAAAAATAAAGCAGTGACTTCCACATCGTGGTAAGTTACTGCTTCCTTCAGATCCCTTCGTACCTTCTGCCGTGCTCTCCATACTTTGTGGTGGTCAATTACGTTTATCTGATCATCAGAACTAATGATGCCATAGTCAACCAATGTTGCAGTGCTGATAGCTGCAGCAGCCCTGTTCGATACACTATACCGGTGGTCAGCTTCCAAAGCAACAGTGGGAATCGGTGTGATGTTCCTGTCCTCCTGGGCACTATCACCCATCCACTCATCACCAACACTTTCACCACTGGAGTCTGCTTCTGCTTGAGCTGATTCGACCACATCTGCAGAGGATGCTACCTCTTGCCGTTCCGTTTTTCTTCTATTCTCTTCTTCTTGTCTTTCTTGCATCCGATCCTCTCTTGACTTCCTTCCCTCCATCATCTGAGTCACATTCGTATCCACCCGACTGATCTGCATGATCCGCGTGGTTCTCTAGTCGATCAGAAAGGCATGCTCTCGTCGTGGAACTTTCATTTCTTTTTCACAGTGGCATGCAGACAGATCATCGCATTGGCAGACAGCTATGTCAAACAATTGATTCAAGCTTTCCTCGAACTTCTTGGTTTTTGTGGCCTGCTTGCCTTGCTTCGATGCTTGTGAGCCCTTTTCCATCAATCGGAGCAGCTTGGTCTTCACATTCTTGATTGGCTGTGATGGAATGTTAGCACGATTCCAAAGGTCAATGAGTGTTTGGCATACCTCCGGAAGAATCTCCCTGTTGCTGGTGTACTTGTTCTCCTTCAAGAAGAGGAAATGCCTTGCAACTTGTGTACGGGTTGGAAGTTCAGACAGAGGAAGCTCTGATAGTGGAGAACCAAAGACAATGTGGCTGGCAGATCCCCGTGTTCTTTGCGTGCTCATTGTACCATCAAAACTCAACAAGTATCACACAGAACACTGAAACAAAAACACAAACGTATAAATAAAAAATATATATGATTATGAGTATATATACAGGGTGTACATAAAGTCAGGATCTATTTTTGTGAAGCACTTGGAAATTATATGGAATTCAATCATAAAATGATAAAGTGGTAACATTTATTAAATAATTAAGAGTAGGATTCGACGTGACGCCCATCAGTATCCCTGCACAGCTCAAATCGTTCCGCAGCATTTCTAAACACATTCTGGAGCATTTGCGGGGTTATGTTATCTGCAGCAGTTCGTATACGTGTAAGTAAGTTTTCAAGACTCGTAATCTTCCTCTGATAGACGTGCGATTTGATACAACCCCATGCAAAGAAATCTAAAGGGGTTAAATCTGGTGATCTCGCTGGCCAAGGTCTGTTGCTTCCGCGTCCGATCCAGCGATTTGGAAAACGTCCATTTAGATAATCCTGAACAATTTTGGCATAGTGACAAGGAGCACCATCATGTTGATAGACGACGGGGATAGGATTGTTAGTACCGTCGTCTATCAACATGATGGTGCTCCTTGTCACTATGCCAAAATTGTTCAGGATTATCTAAATGGACGTTTTCCAAATCGCTGGATCGGACGCGGAAGCAACAGACCTTGGCCAGCGAGATCACCAGATTTAACCCCTTTAGATTTCTTTGCATGAGGCTTTATCAAATCGCACGTCTATCAGACGAAGATTACGAGTCTTGAAAACTTACGTACACGTATACGAACTGCTGCAGATAACATAACCCCGCAAATGCTCCAGAATGTGTTTAGAAATGCTGCGGAACGATTTGAGCTGTGCAGGGATACTGATGGGCGTCACGTCGAATCCTACTCTTAATTATTTAATAAATGTTACCACTTTATCATTTTATGATTGAATTCCATATAATTTCCAAGTGCTTCACAAAAATAGATCCTGACTTTATGTACACCCTGTATATAAGGCTTGGTTTATTGGTAAACAATAAGTTTACCAATATATATATATATATATATAAATATACTGCACACACATATGTATTATGTATATAAATATCCATAGGTATATATATACACACCTTAAGACATAAAACGAACTTATAAACAATGTAAAACACAACAAAACAAAGAAATGTGTATAATGTATATATCACAAAACGCACCTTTCGTTAGTACCGTGGGGTTTTTGAACACCCCATCCACAGAAAAAACACTTGTTTCTCTCAAGCGAGCTAGCGTAGAACTAAGAAATTCCAGGGGATGACTCACTGAGAATAATTAGAAAGTTGCCAGAAGTACCATGTCAGTCAGTGTTGCCAACTGTAATTAACAAGAATTTTGTATTTTTTACATGCGAAAAAGGAGGTGTTCTGCTTGCTGCAGAAATTTTTTTATTTCTTTTCTGAACTCAGCAAGGTTGATTGTACAAAACCTGAAATGTGCCTCCAGATCGCTCATGACGCTACACGCTAATATACATGGTCTGTTCGATGCTCTGGGTTTGTGCTATGAACCGAATCAGTGGAGATTGTTCATTGATGCATCTCTGTACAGTGTTAAGGGTGTACTGCTACACAATGGGAACACAATGCCTTCTGTTCCGATCGCTCATTCAGTCGTCTTGAAAGAAACGTATGACAATGTTGCTTTTATTCTGGACTGTATAAAATACAATGAACATGAATGGCTTATCTGCGCAGATTTGAAGGTTGTGGCTATTCTAAATGGATTGCAAACTGGCTATACGAAATACATGTGTTTCCTATGCAAGTGGGATAGCCGAGCAAGGTCTGAACACTACACATGCTCAGTATGGCCGCCACGAGACAATTCCTCACCTGGATCTCACAATGTTATTCACGAACTATTAGTACGAAAGGAAAAGGTTATCTTGCCACCACTTCACATAAAACTAGAGCTGATGGAACAATTTGCAAAGGCGTTGAAACAGGATAAGCCTGCCTTGAAATATCTAAAGGAAAAATTCCAAAAAATAAGTGATGCCAAGATGAAAGAAGACATATTCGTCAGCCCTCAAATTCGCCAACTCATGCTAGACGAACACTTTGAAGAATGTGATGGATGAGGTTGAATTGGCAGCCTGGCGTGCATTCAAAAACGTGTGTAGCGGTCTACTAGGAAATACTAAATACGATATGCTGCACTTGTGGATCAACTTATCAACTCATACTAACGTCTCGGATGTAAGATGTCATTGAAAATTCATTTTTTGCATTCACATCTCTCATTCTTTCCGGAAAACGCATCTGCTGTTAGCGACGAACACGGGGAGAGATTCTACCAGGATATAGACATAATGGAAAGCCGATACAAAGGGAAGTGGAATCCTGCTATGCTGGCCGATTTCTGCTGGAATTTAAAGAGTGACCAACCAGAAGCATCACACAAACGCCAGCATAAATACAAATAATGAGTTGAAAACAGTATAACACGAGAGTTTTATGTTAATTTTGTGCATATATGTTGAAGTATAGCAATAATTAAACTGTTCCATATGATAAAGTCTATCTGTTTATCAATATATTCTTATTTTTTGGTATGAAAATTTTAAGCAGTCATTACAAAAAAACGTGACGTAATAGAAAAAACTATTTTCAGATTTGGAATCAGCACACTCGAAATATTAAGAATGATAGAATGTTATTCCCGTTTTTTTTCTGAACCGAAAATTTGTTGTACAGTGTAATTAACTTGGGGCCCTAGGGAATAAGCTACCTTCCAGAGCTTTCTTGCTTCTCTAAGTTGGGAGAGTTTCTCTTTTCGTATTTTGCGAATTTCCTCTCATACGTCATCGTTGACGGAAATATTTGACCTTTTCACCTTATTTCTGTTTCTAAGTACACTGGTCAACAAATTTTAATTGTTTTTTGTTTCTTCGACGAGATTCTGTGTTCTTGGAAGAATTTTCAACGCTGATTCCAAATATGGCCTTGTAATTTCTGTTACGTAGGGTTCTTGACAAAACTGCGAATTAAATTTTACCCAAAAGTATACAAAACTGCATATGTTGTATTGTATAGGACGTGCTCTAACATTATATTAACCATATCTAAAATTTCTTTGTCGACGACTTGCGTTTATAGGCGACATTTAAGGCTTCCCTAATTAATGTCCAGCAGTAGTCAACCAGCATCGTTGGGTCCCACCTACCTTGGTGCCGTTTTTCCATTGTGGAAATGTTCTAATGGAATCTTTCTCCATGTTCGTCACTAACGTCATCAAGGTTGGTCGGAAAAAAGTCGAAATGGGAGTGGAGGAAATGTATCTTTAAGGACATATTACATCCCATTAACCTAAACGCTTGAAGCACCTCCTCAACCAACTGCAGGTAGTTCAGTGCCTTGTCCTTACCTAAAAAGTTCTTGACGACTGCTTTAAAGGTTTTCCATGCAACCCTCTCGGTTCCGTCTCGGACTTCATCAAAACGGCTATTATTTTTTATTCATAACTTCTCTAATTTGTGCACCAACAAGAACACCTTCTTTTATCTTCGCCTTACTTATTCGAGGAAACTTCTGTTTTAAGTATCAAAAGCCTTCACTTTTTCTGTTCATCGCTTTCACGAGGTTTTTCATTAGTCCGAGCTTAATCCGAAGAGGTGGCAGGTATATCTTCTTGGGATCAACCAGTTGTTTATGTGAGACACTCTTTTGCCAAGGAACTAAAGCTTGACGAAGTGGCTACTCCTTAATGGCATAATGAGAATCTCTGGCCAGACTATCCCACTCACAAAGAAAGCCGCAGCACTTTGTAGGAAGAAGCGCTACGACTTGTATTCAGTGTATTTTCATGACTCTTTCATTTGAAGAGCATGTCCGACGGGAATTGATGGATAAACTTTTTCACTATGTAAAAGCACAGCCTTCAGACTTAACTTGGATTAGTCAACGAACAGTCGCCATTCTTCTGGTTTATGCTCATGACCAAGTGCCATCATCAATCCATTTACATCGTTACAATAACACAGATTTCTGCTCATAGAAAATAAATTGATAAAATCGTTTTGACAGTTGCAAAACACAGAAATGTTAGTATTTTTTGACAACAGATTCCACCCTTGCAGCCAAGAATCTAGTAGCTTTGCTTGACTCTTAGATAAGCTTAATTCCCTGACGAGGTCATTTAACTCACCTTGTGTAATTAAGTGAGGTTCTCTTGACTCAAAGGCCGTTGAAAATCTGGGTCCACGCCTTGTTCCAATTCCATAGCCTCGTCTAAGGTGTAGTTTCATCTTCTAAGGTGTACGTCTCTGACCTCTTTGGTATAGGAAGACATTCACCATGTGGCACTGGTCTTATTGCCGACGGAAGATTTGGATATTCAATCGAATTTTTGCTTTTAGAAGAAAATCCAGAAACATTCGTCAAACAAAAGTAACAGTTTGTGACGTGATCTCTCTGCTCTCTCCAAACCATGGAAACAGCAAATGGCATGGATCGGCGACTACCTTTTAGCCATGCCGTGAGATTTACTGCGGAAGATGTACAACAAATATGAGGAGCCCAGATTTTGTCTTGGTCCCCTATTTCAGTGTTCCGCAGAAGGCAAGGGGTATATTCTAATTCACACAAAATTAGAATATACAAATTATTTTCACTAAGGGGTTCTCAAAAATAATCCATATTCTTCTGTGGGGTCCACAAGTGAGAAAAAGTTTGCAGACCACTGCCTTATTTCATATCAGAAAGAGGGTTCGTATGCTTTTTCAATGAGAGAAGTGATATTCTTCTTTTGAGATTTGAGAGTGAAGTCATCGCATACGTAACAGAAAGTAACAGGGTTGTTGCTGTTGTTGGTTAGCCGATCAGCCTACTCTGATCGAGCAAGGCGGCGGCACGCAGGTAACCGATTGCCCTCTCCGGAGTGGACCAGAGATTCAGAGCACAAGTGATGTTGTGTTATTTTCGTTGTGGTGCTAGAGCGGTACAGTCTGTCATAATGTGTTCAACTGTTTGTGGTGTGTCCTGGCGCAGGTGGTAGGTGTCGTCTGTGGAGTTGGCTAGTCTGTATTTATATGTCTGTAAGTTGGGATGATGTCCACAGCGGAATCGTGCTAATTTAACTCGATCCGATCTGCTCAGGTGGTCTCTGACCTGTTAATGGGTGGGGGCTTCGCACCTAGGACCGCATTCGGACCGAGTCGTGTCAGTGATTTGTGTGTGTATGTGCTTTCTGTACTGTGTGATGTCTGTGGGGCGTGATATGGAATGGAATATTTGGTTATAATGTCTCTCTGGTGTTACCTTAATAGTGCGAGGTGTTGGTGCATGATTGTACATGTAGTGGAAAGGGTGTTGTGGGTTAGTTGTCGCTGCTGCCATGAATTGTGTTCCTCTCATGTCTAAATGCTCCCTAACTTTCAGTATTTTTGTTTCTGTGTGCAGGTGTTCTATTGGTGTTGTTTGAGTACATCCTGTAATGATACGAAGTGCGTTGTTTTGCATTGTCTGTAAGGTGTTTATGTGTGTGTTTGAGATAATAGGTGTCCAGCATGGGCTAGCATAGTCCATAACTGAGCGAATATATTGTTTGTATATGAGTGGTGTTGTTTCGTGCTGGTGTCCAAAGTTTGTGCCTGTTAGCGTTAACCCCTCCGTCTATGGCCTTGGTTGGTTCGAAGTCGACGGGGGCTCTAGTTAGAAGGCAGCAATGGATTTGTTACTCGCAGAAGTTTCTTCTATACTACTCTCCGAGTTCTTCTATAGTGGTTCGGAGGATTCTGGGAGGCTTATTAAATTCTCTGAAGGTTCCCCGATTCTTCTTAAAACGTATCAGGAAATTATTTTTCTCTACTTTATTGGCTGAGTTCTCTGAAGAGAGCAAGGCTCGAAGGAGAAGATAAAAACTTTCTTTTACTGTAATTTACTGCTAAAATGTACAGGTAATGCTCAGCCTCTAAGTTAGATCAGACTTTTACAGGGGGAGAGGTTCGACCTCTTTCGACCATGGCTCAGGCAGGAATTTAAAAGTGCGGAGGCCCTCGGCCTCCTCGAGGAGGGCTCCGAGTGCCCTCCGCTGAAGGGCTGCTAACACAGGAGTGATTGCACTTACAATATGAAAATTAAATAAGTGTAAATTTTGGGGGAGTGCAGTTGAAGGTTAAGTTCCCCCCTTTAACTCGAGATCTAAACAGTTCTTGGACGTTAAGCATAATTTAAACTCATATCAGAATTTTGAAAGATTGCAAAATAAAACGAAAAAATAAATAACAAAAAATAATAATAATATCGCCGAATATATATTCCTAAATGGCGACATAATGTCGGAGTAATACATTGAGTACAATCCCAAGTACATTACTGAGTACATTGTAATTTTCGTCTATTACAACTATGATTATAATTACCAATTAATTCACATTCGCGTATTATCGTTAATTACAGTTTCATTAAAGTACATTAATTACATCATATTAAATTATTACAGTTAATTACAATTAAACAGTTAACTATAGTTTTTTACAGTGTTTCATATTTATAGACAATTAGGATGTTAGGAGTATAACATAAAGTACATGGGCACACACGGTATATATATATAAAATATAACACACATGATAATGTTTTATAAATTAGAAGCAAGCAAGAGAGGAGATCTCGTATTCAGATGCCCGCTTTTGGCCTCTTCATCGAAATTCGAGTACTTGCGTTAGCAGGAATGAATATCTTGCGAGAAATTAAATAATTAAGAAAAAATAAAAAGTATACATGTGAACGTACTTACATGTAAGGTAACTACGTACGTAATCATGATCATTAGCGGACATGTACGAATGCATAACGTTTTGTACACATATCGGTAGTCACACAATAGGTTGTGTGCGCGATATATAGACGGAGAAGAGTAAACATGGACTGATATGTCAATAGAGCATAGGTAGACAATAGGTAGACAATAGGTAGGTCGATGAATGAATAATTAATAAAATTAATAAAAGATAACGGTCAAGATATGATATGGACGTATGGATGAATATGGTCGAATAATAGTTATACTGCATAACACCAGACAGGCCACAACATATAAATAATGACTTACAGAGTGTGAAGTTGTTATTATGATGTAAAGAATTTACCATACATTGAATACTAAAGATATCGAAATACTAAAGACATGGTTCAGTATTCAAGGTATGGAAAATGTGAAGGGGATTAAGTTACTATACGACGTCATAGTTTATCAAATTATGCAGTATGTTAATACATAATTAATACGCCATAGTTATTTAATTCGTACGTACAGTGTAAGTCATTATTGGGAGAAATTAGAAGAAACGAATTAGAGAAATACAGTAATGAAAGGTTTATAGCCATTGTAAAAAGAGTGAGTGAAACTATTAATTAAATATACGAGGAGTGATCAAAAGTATCGATAATTTTATTGCTACGGACAAATGAATGCAAATAAGAAATAATCGTTTACATGTGTGAGTCATCCTGCCCTCTGGCGTCTGCAGTCTGAAGCAAAATCTGCTGCCATGAGTCAGTAGTTGGTTGGAGCGCTTAAAAGGAGGGTGTGTTTTTGCAGTACGTATAAATCTCTGAAATGGAATAACACGCGTTCGGAGACGAACGAAATTATTAAAACAGCTTTTCGAAATGATGCTCTCAGTGTGGCTCTCAGTGTGCGCGTTGTTACATTTCAGAGATTTATTCATACTGCAAAAACACACCCTCCTTTTTAGGGCTCCAACCAACTACTGACTCATGGTAGCAGCTTTTACTTCAGACTGCAGACGCCAGATGGCAGGAAGACTCACATATGTAAACGGTTATTTCTTATTTGCATTCATTTGTCCGTAGCAATAAAATTATCGATACTTTTTGATCACTCCTCGTATATACTTATACGAGTATACAGTAAATATTAAGGAATTGGGTACATTTGAGGAAGAATTAAGTAAATGAATAAAGAAGTACAACCAAGGGTTCCAATCATGCCACATGCAATGTGCATGCATAATCTAATAAAACTTAGGGATGAAGGTTAGATGCAAGACAACAATAATTAATTATTATAAAGTCTATAATAAATGGAAAATGGAGATATGGGTAATATTGTGATGGAAATGTTAAACAATCTAAACCGTCGATTGTCTTATTTGTACTTTAAAGGAATGAAATTAAGGGACATTCGCTTCCCACAGCGAACCTCCAATGACACAAACATGGATACGGCTCAACCATAGAAATGGTAGGTCGCATGGTTGTGACACTGCAAAAATAGAAAGCAAATCAAAAATATATCCAGACTTCGTCATCTTTATACGAATTTGGTTCTTATGTAAAAATGAATATGTGAATATAAAGATTATATAAATATACGGATTAGGTAAACATAACGATTATATGAATATAAATATATAAGAATATGCAGAATTATATAAATATATGAATTATATAAATACACGAAGTATGTAAATAGATATAAGAATTATATAAATGAATATAAGAATCATACGAATGAATATAAAAATATATGAACATGGGAATTATTCATTGTTCATTTTTACATCAGTACCCTAAGCGTGTTAATTCTTGACGTACATTTGTTTTTAATGTCCTAAATGTGGTTTGCAAAAGATAATGATGTGTTGTATGTGACCCCAAGTATTTTGGTCCTGTGAGTGTGTGGAATGTTGGTGTTGTTAAGTGTAATATGTGGAGTTATCTGGTGTTGTTTTGTGTTGCTTGTTAGCAAGGTGATGGTTGATTTTGTGGGCGCTACTTTGAGTCTATTGTGTGAGAGCCAGTCTTGTATGTATGTTTGTAGGTTATTTGTAGCGGTGTCGACGTTGTTGTGGGTGGATGTTAGAGTGATGTCATCTGCATATGATGATAAGGTAAGCTTGTTATCTATGGGTGTTGGAATGTCATGCATGTATAAGTTGAACAGTGTTGGTGAGAGAACAGAGCCTTGAGGGATCCCGTTCGGAAAAAGCTTGTTTTTGGATGACTTGCCATTAAATGTGACATGTGAGTATGTTCTTGAAAGAGAGTTGCTCAGCCACTTTTTGGTGTCATTGTGCATGCTTGTGTTGAGTACTTTCTTTATGAGAGGAAAGCGTGGGATAGCATCAAATGCTTTACTAATGTCTATTGTTGCTAATAGTGTACGTTGAGCTGGTCGTCTCGAGTTGATGCCATCCATGATGTGCTGCATCAGGTTAGTGAGTAATGTGAGGTCTGAATCCATATTGAGTAGGCGATAGTGGTATGTGTGGGTTGGTGATTTGTAAGATTAGTCTTTCTGTTACTTTGGAAGGCGTGCATAGTAAAGTAATGGGTCTATAGGAAGCTGGTTCTTTTGGATTTTTGTTTGGTTTGAGTAGTATAATAATTTTACCTTGTTTCCATATGTCAGGAATAATAGAGTGTTGGTATGAATATGTGCTGATATTTGTGAGAGCTAGTATTCACTATGGGCCTAAGTGTTTAAGGTGTATGTTAGATATGTTGTCTGGTCCAGTAGCCTCCGAATTCTTAATGTTTTTGATGATCTTGGTGGTCTGAGCTGTATTGAAGGGTGTAATGGTCGTGTCGAGTCTGTAGGTTTTCTTGTGTCTGGCTGTTTGTCTGTCTGCGTGTTTCTGGTTGTTGCCTCTGTTTAAATGACTTATCTTTGCGTAGTGATTAACTAGAATGTTAGCTTGTTGTGTATATGTTGGGATATTATTTTGGCTGCGACAGATAGTCGCGTGTGAGGTGTGAATGCCGCATTTAGAGTGGGTAATGGTGTTTATAGTCTTGTATAGCCTGGATGTATCTGTGGAGTGGTTTAGTGTTATGAATTCCCTAAATGTTTCTGTTTGTTTTTCTTTAAGTTTGCCGTTTATTTCTGTGTTCAGCTGTTGTATTCGCTGTTTTATGGCTTCTGTGTGTGGTGTTTATGTGCTATGTTTGAGGTTGTTACGTTGCCTTATGAGGTGGGCTATTTCTCTAGTGTAATTTGGGTTGTATTTCCTAATATTGCCCTTGGGTATGTATTTCTTTGCATTATTGATGATCTGATTAAATGTCTTGAGTGTTGTATTGATGTTTATGATGGGTGTGCTGTTTAATGTGTTGAATTGTTTTTCAGTCTGTATTTTGAAATGTTCCCAATCAGCTTTGTTGTAATTTCTGTAAGTGCGCCAAAGGCTGTTGGGGCAGAGTGTAGAACGTGTTGTAATGATGATGGGCAGGTGGTCTGATGACAGTTGTTTTTCTGTTCTCCAGTGTATATGTGTTGCTAGTGAGGGGGAAAAGAACATTATGTCTTGGGAGAAGTTTGAGTATCCTGCTTGATGTGGTGTGTGTGTGTGTGTGTGTTCTTCTGTGTTGTTAAGAATGAAGAGTCTGTTTAGTTGTGTGGCTATGTTGGCGCCTCTGTGTCTTTAGCGTTGAAGTCTCCTCCTAAGATGACATTAGTGAGAGAGACCAGATTGTGTAACTGTGGATTGTAATTGGCTGGCACCTGAGGTGAACTATCTGGAGGGATGTAAATGTTGATGAGTGTGGTGTTGTGTTTTGCGCGTGATTTAATGTTAACTGCTTGTATTTCTATCGTGTTATCTGCTTGGATTGTGTTTGTAATGTTTTGAATGGCATCAGTGTAGCTAATGTTTTTACGTATGTAAGTGATGAGTCCACCCCCGTGATCCCCAGTACGATCTTGACGGATCGCCGTGAATTCAGGGATGGTTGGTGTTTTGTGTGTGCGTTTTAGTTTTGTTTCTTGTATAAGCGCTATGTGAATGTTTTGTTTGTGTACGAATTCCCTAAGCTGCATGATTTTGTTTGTGAGGCCAGCTACGTTGCACTGTATTATGTTAATATTATGCTTCTGTATGTGTCTCATGGTCCTATTGTGTCTATGTCTTTGTGTATGGTGACATGTGTAAGTTGTAGTGGGGCCTGGAATAGTCTTAATGTCGCCGGAGAGTAAGAGTAGTCCGGAGAGCACGCAGTTGCTCCCCGTAAATGAAAAAATAGCACGTTGGTATAGGTCCGGCCCCGAGAGCCGATCGGCACTCTGACCGTGCCACGCAGGGTTAACACACTTGGAGACGTAATAGCTTTTTAGAGATTTTGACCCACAACAGTGTTGAATGACAACCAACAAACGACTAACGACAGTGTTTTTTCAGTAAACGCAATGCAGTGGTTACTATTGCATCATCCTACTAGCACGGTTGCCAGAGTGTGCGACTTTAGCGCCCAATGAATTTTAATGTTTTAGCACCCCAAAAACTGGAAAATAATAAGTCTCATATTTTCTTTATGCAATATGGAATATTACGGTGAAGCTGCTATTTTAAAAAGTTACAAATACTCAGCTGATACTAATGAAATAAAGGGATAGAAAATTTCTTGGAAACCGTACGTGATATAAAAATTTCAAGGTCATTTCTGTAATCAACGTTGAAAAATCTTCAGGAATCACAATTTCGTTGAGGAAACAAAATCCTTGTTGACCAGTGATATTACTGTAGATCTCTGAGCTTCACACTTACTAAATTGCGTTTATGGTTGTAGTTGTCAGACTATATTCGTTAGTTCATTTTGCTCGAGGATTTACTTTTTTAGGTGATGTTAGTTTTCAGTATATGTACACTTTTGATCTTGATATAGTATTTTGCAGCCTAAGATTAAATAAGAGAAGTTAATACTTTTGAAATTATAATAATATGTGAAGCAGAAAGTTGGAAATTAGAAGACTTTGTACCCTAATTTCAAGCTTATGTGAAGAATAGAAGTCTTAGGTTATACTTCCTCTGTTCTGAGGAAGTTCACAAACCTTGACAAGTGTTACTAAATTCATTTATCCTGCGGTGAAGAAGGCATTGGGCAACCACTTCACTAATATGCCCTTGTTAAACTCATGAAAATGTCCACAGAGAGAAATAGGTATAACAGCGTAAACGGAGTTGCCAGTCAAAAGATAGGCAATGTCGCGCTCGGCAAGAGAAACAGCAGGGCTTCCCAGGTCGTCATCAGGCGAATTCCCTGCAACACCAACAAAGGAGTAAAGATTGGGACGTGGAATGTAAGAACAATGAACAGACCAGAAAAGTTAGAGAACATCAAACAAGAGATGAACAGGCTGAGCATAGATGTCATGGGGTTGTCAGAAGTCAGATGGGGGGAAAGAGAGCTGAGAGAGGAGTTGCTATTTTACTTAGAGGAAAGATAAGAAACACCGTAGAGGAGTTAGACTGTGTGTCAGATAGAATCATGTGGATAAGAATGAAAGGCGAAACAGTAGATACATTTGTCGGAGCACCGACAATTCAGCGCAGGACAATTCAGCGCCGACAATTCAGCGCCGACAATTCAGCGCAAAGACAATTCAGCGCAAGACAATTCAGCGCCGACAATTCAGCGGCAAGTCAGTACAGTTAAAAGTTTAGTTAAAAATAATAAAAATAAATCGCAATAAATAAAAAAAGAAAAATTTGTATATTTATATACAGTATATGCTAAATTGGGTCTGTATCGAAGGAGTGACATTTCAAAGGAGTGACATTACAAAGGAGTGACATAAATACCGTAACGAAGGAGTGACATAACGAAGGAGTGACAAATCGGAGATAAAATTCAAAGGAGTATAATTATTAAAATTTTATTTAAAAAAACAAAATTTGTTAGAATTGTTAAAATTAAGATTTTATTTAAAAAACTAGAACCCTAACCTAACCTAACCTAACCTAACCTAACAGTTGCAAGCCTCTCTTCCCTCTGGATTTGTTCTTTCTTCTTCTTTGTTGGTATTTTCGCGCTGAATTGTCTTGCGCTGAATTGTCTTGCGCTGAATTGTCTTTGCGCTGAATTGTCTTGCGCTGAATTCGGCGCTGAATTGTCGGCGCTGAATTGTCCTGCGCTGAATTGTCGGGTCACGCATTTGTCATACAAGTGTATATGCCAACAAGCGCCCATCCGGAAGAAGAGGTAGAAGGAATGTATGATAGAATAGAGGAAATAATTGAAGCCCACTGAAAAAATGATAACGTAATAATCATGGGGGACTGGAATAGTGTGATTGGAGAGGAGAAAGACGGAAGGGAGGTTGGACCATTCGGATTAGGTTGAAGAAATGAAAGAGGAGAAAAGCTAGTAGAATTTTACAGAAGGCAAGAACTCATGGTGACTAAAACTTGGTCCCAAAATCACAAAAGAAGGAGATACACATGGAAAAAACCAGGAGACACTGAAAGATCCAAATTGACTTCATTTTGGTAAGACAGAGATATGGGAATGCAGTGAAGAACTCGAAAGCTTATCCTGGAGCAGATGCTGACTCCGATCATAACTTGGTGGTAATGGAAAATATGGTGAGGATGAAGACTCTGAAAAAGAATAAAGTAGGGAAGAAATGGGATACTGAAAAAACTGAAGGGAGAACAAAGGATAGTTTTTGCTAAAAAGGTGAATGAAGAGATAAGGAGGCAAAGAAATGACGGCGATATTCATATGACAAGTGAAGGAAGATGGTGTAGACTGAGGGATACAATAAAGGAGAGTGCACAGGAAAATATCGGTTATGTGAAAAGAGAAGCAAGGAAACCCTGAGTGCTTGACAAAATGGAAAGAGGAAGAAAATGGAAGAGTATAAATACAGAAGAAGGGAGACAACAATACAGACAATTGAATAACGAACTGAGAAGAGAAACTGATAAAGCAAGAGAGATGTGGCTTGGAGAGTAGTGCAGAGAATTGGAGGAATTACTGTAGAAAGGAAAGGAAGAACTGATTTAATATACCAAAAAGTTAAGGACATAAATAGATGGAAAAGAAGTAGCTTGGGAGTGCGAGAAATAGAGGGGAGAAATGGAGAAAAACTGAAAAGACCAGAAGATATAAGGACGAGATGGACTGAATATATTGAAGAACTGTATGATAAAGAGAACAAACCTAATAACATCGAAATGGAGGAAGCAGATGAGGTGGAGGTAGATTGCATGGGACCAGACATATTGGAAAGAGAAGTAGAGATGGCTGTAAAAGACCTAAGAAATGGCAAGGCCCCAGGACCAGATGATGTACCAGCAGAACTTCTGAAGAGTCTTGAAGGTGATGGTAGAGGGGAGGTGAATGTATTGTGCAGAAACATGTATGAAAGCGGAGACTGGCCTGCTGACTTTATTAGAGTCTCTATGATTAGTATTCCCAAGAAACCGAGAGCCACCAAATGTTCAGAATTTCGAACCATAAGCTTGGTTAGTCATGCATCAAAAATAATGCTAAGGATACTAACCAGAAGACTAACGAACAGAGCTGAGCAGTACATTGGAGAGGATCAGTTTGGATTTAGGTCAAAATGCGGAACAAGAAAAGCTATTGGTATTATGAGAGTGATGGGAGAGAGACTGCTGGAACATGATCAGGAAATGTTTGTTTGTTTTATTGACTTTGAAAAAGCTTTTGACAGAGTCCAGTGGAGGAAACTAATGGAAATATTGAAGAATATTATTGTTGACTGGAGGGACCGTAGGCTGATAAAAAATCTATATCTTGGGCAGACTGTGAATGTTAGAGTTGCAGGAGGAGAATCGGAGCCTGGATTGGTTGGGAGAGGAGTCAGGCAAGGATGCTCCCTGTTCCCCGTGTTATTTAACATCTATGCGGAAGCAATGATAATAGAAACACTCTCAGATCTGGAAGAAGGAATCAGAGTGGGAGGTAAATTGGTCAAATCTGTAAGGTTTGCAGATGACAAGGCATTTGTTTGTAGTACTGAGGAAGGATGCAAAGAATGGTCAATAGCTTGACAACAACGGCGGAAGAATTCGGAATGAGAATTAATGAGACCAAGACAAAGGTAATGAAAATTGCAAGAAGGAAAGGAGCACAAATGAGCCTAACGATAGGAAATCGGACCCTAGAAGAAGATGAGCAGTTTAAATATCTGGGAAGTTTATTAACCAACAATGGAGATTGCAATAAGGAAGTAAGATCGAGAATTGGTATGGGTACGGTAGCTTTTGAGAGACAGAAAAGACTACTTACAGGTAAACTCAACTTGAAGCTGAAGAAAAGGTTGGTGAAAGGCTTGATATGGAGTGTGGTACTGTATGTAGCAGAAACATGGACACTGAAAACAACTGAAAAGAAACTGCTGGAAAGTTTTGAAATCTGGATTTGGAGAAGAATGCTAAAGATAAGCTGGAGGGAACACGAAAGTAATGAGGAAGTACTGCAACAGGCGAGGGAGGAAAGAAGACTGATTAAGGTGATAAGAGAAAGACAGAAGAAATAGATCGGACATGTGTTGAGAGGAGAAGGATTGTTGAACGAGGTGATAGAGGATAGATATGAAGGTAGAAGGCCGAGGGGAAGGAAAAGGAAAGCAATGCTGGATGATCTGAAGGCAGGCAGGAACTACAATAAGATGAAAAGGATAGCTCAGGATAAAACACTTTGGCGGGACACATGAGTTGCACCTGCCTGATAGGCAGAACATGATGAATGAAATAGTATTGCCTTTGGTTATATCTTAGACCTCTGTTTAGTTTGAGTCTCTGCTGCTCTAGTAAGTTCAGTTACTCCCGTTATAATTAAGTTATTTGCACGTGAATTGTCGCCTAGTCTGCGTACGCTGTTTTTAATTGTCGCATGTTTCTTCTTGTATCGCCTCCATATTGCGAGTTTATATTTACTGAATTTAAATTAGATTTGAGTTCCTTTACCTCATTATGGGCAAACTTTTCGAGCACCATACTCCTGTACTTTGCATTATCACTCTTTTACAACTTATTACTCTGTTGTACTACTTTTGTAAGGCCTCAGGGTCTTTTATTAGAATGTTTGGATCACCTGAAGATCAGGGCCCCCAGTCTTCTTTAGTTAGCCTTATAAGGCTAACTAACGAAAATATCACGACTTAACCTAACCAATCGTTAGGTCAACTGTAAGCCCTTGACGATTAATTAGGTTAGGTCGTGATATTTTTGTTAGTTAGCCTTATAAGGCTAACTAAAGAAGGCTGGGGGCCCTGATCTTCAGGTGATCCCTATGTTTTTGTTGCAAGGTCAAAAGTGAGTTCTATTTATTCACCAACTCTTTCACTTCAGATTCTAGAGCATTTACATATCCTTTGGTGAATACTTTAAGAAAAAATTGTTGTAAAAACTCATTTGTTCGTTCGTTCCTTTGTTTTTTTCAAAGCCACAAGAGCCGCTTGCCGTTTCTTCCTTAGAACTATGAAAGGCAGTGCAAGACGTCACAATAATGTGAAATAAAATGTTGACGTAATATTATTAGTTAAGTACCGTAGAGAAGCTGATCAAATTGTAACTATGTAATCTTGGTAACATCAGTTTAGTTGGGGTAGAAACTTATATTTTCTTGTTTTTCTTCTTCCCATTTTCCCATTGTTTGGAGACCACCTCTACATATTAATAGAAAATAACTTGACAGCAAAACAAGCTTACGCTTGAAGTGTATTATTCCACTATGCTGATGATGATTAATTAATTTTATTAAAGTGAGTAAATGAATACCATATGAAAGTGGTTAAACAACGGTGCCGATTTCAACCAACCTATTGAGGAAACCTTGTTGAAAGAGTGGGTATAGCACGGTTTTCTGACAAGTTAAAAAGTTAATGACTAAAGATAGTTGACTCCTACAATTTACAGTAAAGTAGTTCACTGAACCATCGTTCACTCGAAAGGTTGCTTGAAAGTAGCACACTTTTAATTGATCGAATTAACAAGCTTTCATTTTCAGTGCAGGAAGGTTACTGTAGCATTTGTGGGTATGCTTTTTCTCAGCATGAGCCTGACTCTGTCCCTGCGACAGTGGCTACTTGCACGCTGGCTTAAGAATATTTTCAGAACTTATTGACTATTCAGTCTGTTTTGCACCTTCAGTTTCGGCAGGCCTTCTTTAGTTAGCTTTATGAGGCTAACTAGCGAAAATATCACGCCCTAACCTAACCAATCGTCAAGGGCGTACAGTTGACCTAACGATCGGTTAGGTTAGGGCGTGATATTTTCGTTATCCTACACAAAAAGGGAGAGTGCAGGAATGTTGCACTGAGATAATGATCAATGTTGCAAGATGTTGCAAAGGGTGTATGCAACAAAGGGGGAGGGGGTTTGCAATGAAGGGGAGGGGTATGCAGTGAAGGGGGAAGGGGTTATTCAACAACTCAATGTTGCAAAGGGGAGTAGGGTAATGCAACAACTCAATGTTGCCAAGGGGGAGAGGGGAGGGAGCTTCGGGGGGAGAAGGGAGGACGACCTCCCCCCAAAGGAGTAGCTTTAACCTAAGAGAGGAAGAGAAAGGAGAGACGGAGGAGGTCTTTGGGGGAGAAGGTGGGATTTCCTCACCCCCCCAAAGGGAAACCTAACCTAAGTCTTAACCTAAGAAGGAAGGAGAGAGAGTTCTTTCTTCCACCGGAGTCCGCAGCATTACGAGCGTCCAGGGGCCAAGCAGGTGTTATAGAGAGGAACGTGAGTTGCCAGATATCACTTATTTATATATGGAGGGGTTACCAGATACCACCATTTATTTTAATTGTTCAGGTATACCTTATTAGAATGAGTTGCTAGATACCACCATATATTTTATTTACACGAGTTGCCAAATAGTATTTTTATTTATATGAATGGATTACCAGATACCAGCATTTATTTTAATTATGTTGAGATGTATCTTATTAGGTTGACTTGGCAGATACCACCATTTATCTTAATTCACACGAGTTACCAAATAATGTTTTTATTTATTAAAAGCAAGAACGACTTTCTCCTTAAAGTTGTTCAGAAAGAGAACTAATTATTTAAACGAAACCCAATATTAACAATAAAAGAAATACATTTAAACCTAAATAAATAAAACACCATTATATCATTCTGTTTATTTAGACGATTTATTGGAAATATGTAGGAAATAAATATACCCTCCTATACATACGCTGGAATGATCAAAAAATAAAATAAAAAATTATATAAGAAATACGAAACGTATAATCGTCAAAATAATACTTCAGGCGAAACACACACACACACAATTATATTAAATAATGACGACTTTCTCCTTAAAATTGTTCAGTAAAAGAATTAATTATTTAAACGTCGTTCTGTCTATATACTTTCAGAAAAATAACAATACACACCTTATACATTGTGTATATATATATATATATATATATATATATATATGTGTATATATATATATATATATATATATATATATATATATATATATATATATATATATATATATAGAAACACAATGAACACCAAAAGAAATAATTTAAACGTCGTTCTGTCTATTTACTTTTTTTCTTTGAAATTGTCTCTGGAAAAAATGTATAAATCGGTGCAAGTGAGCCCTCGAGGTGACCGCAAAGGCTGACTGCAAACTGGACACATTGGAATGTGGTGGGAAAACTTTCACTCAAGCACTCGCTTCCGTCTCTTCTCTCTCCATGCGATTGTTTTTCTGTTACTGTATATAAATGTTTTATATTTTATTAACTTCGTTGTTTATGTCTTATTTTTCTTTACGTGTAATTTGCATGGTATCATCTTCATAGTTCTTCTCTCTGTTATTGAAATGAAATGAATGAATAAAAAAATGGAAAGATATATTATTATTATTATTATTATTATACATTTTCTCAAAATTCACACACACACACACACACACACACACACACAGAAAGAAAGTTTTGTTTATTCTATATGGATATAATATTCATAGCATTAATTTTCAGAACAATGTCATCGCCCGGACTCGATCTCTCAAACAGCACCCCAGCGTCTAATCCACTAGGATACCTAGGGCGCCCATTTATCTACCAATCCAAGCAGACATTCATTTTCATGAGTTATTTAATCACACATCTACGCGAGAATTGGCAAGTAGAAAGTCAAACCAAATACATTAAACAATTGAGGGTCGAATAGTATGATCGCAAACATATATTTTGCAAATATTTGAAATCATCGTGGCAATTAGCACACACACACACACACACATGTGTATATATATATATATATAACAAATTCCACAAGTCAGGAATCTTGGGAAAGCTGAGAATAGTATGACCGCAAAAAATAATAATGTACAAAAACATTCTAGATTTCTTATTTCCGAATGATATTTGTGTCATCGGATGTTACTGTGCTGTTTCTGGTAATGTCAGGATTATGAAGAGTAGCGGCGCTAATTTTGTTTCCTGTGGTACTGAGCTGAGCGGCTCTGATGAAGATATTCCTATAAGGACTTGCATCCGAACTGGGAAAAATTGAGGATCAAATAGTATGACCGCAAAAATAATAATGTAAAATATTGTTGTGATAGAGATGGTTGAACAATGTTGCGAGGGATATTGCATAAAAGGGTGGGTTCTAAAATGGGAAAACCGAGAAAAGTATGGATGCAAATGCAAATATTGTCGTGGTAGAGACTGCAAGTCGTAATACACGATGTGAGCATTACATCTACGGAAGATTTCCCAGGGCGTTGTTTTCTATCTGTTTCGATGCCAACCCTGCTGGCACCGTGTATAGTTTGATTTATACTCTGTTAATAGAGTATTTTACAGTGGAGTTCAGTAAATTTTTCTCAATTTCTAGTTGTTTTGGTGAACTTAATTTCACTCGCCGTACGCGGATGTACGTCTCCATAATGTGAACCACAACGGGTTTTGCTCCCTCTTCTTGATCAGCATCCAGATTTAAGCAGATCTCAGGATTCGTGCGGGTGAGCTTTATTTTCATATCTACCCCATTCACAAGCAAATTCTCCTCCAATGTGAAATCTGTATGCAGGCGTCCAAAACACTCGTATATCTTCTTTCTAGAAGTTTTAAATTTGTCCTTTATACTACTTCCGTCTTTAGCTTGATAACAAACCTCGGCAGTTAAAAAGGTATCCTTCGTTTCTTTGGAAAAGTTCAGCACATTTTCCAGATAGGCTCGTAGGTGATAGTACCCCGTGATAGTACCCCGTTCCTGCCGATATGTTGACCTGATTTAAATATACATCACACTGGTGGAATATGGAGTGCAGAAAGTTTGTTTCAGGGTATACAGCATATTTGTCATCGCAATCCGTTCCATCAGAATGGGCTATACGTCGTTTAGCTTACATGTGCACACAGCTTAGGTAAAAAAAGTAAGGGCCTGAGCTGGGTATCACGAATTCTATAGGGGTATTCGGGGAACTAATTGTGTTTAAAGGATTAATTGTAACAAAGTCACTGTGTTCAATAGAAACTTGAGTTGGAGGCATGTCAAAGAGGGACACCTCCGATTTACAGTAGAGCATTGTGAACTACACGGATGGATGAAGCGTGCCATGACGAGTTAGAAATAGTGCCTCCTCTCTCAACAAGTAGTAAACAAACTATGATTCATGAGAACAATGTCCTTAGCTTATATCAGTCAAAAAAGTGGTCAACCATAGGTTTCATTCGCTTAGAACACTTCTTTTTTGATATCCTTTTACGTTTAATGCCAGGTGGTGGTAATCCCTTCTTCCGGCAGGTCCTCTTCCTCTTCCCACCACCACGCAGTTTTCTCTTTGCATCTTTGACGATTTCGTCCCGTGTACGTTTTAAGTGTGTTTTAGAGCTTCTATAGGTTTAGCCCCAGCCAATAAGTCAAGTCTTCTGCAGTATTAAAACCTGATTTTAGCGCTTTCCTTCCTAGGTATCTGGCACCCCTCTTCAGCAAAGGAACAGCCGTACGTAGTATGGTTGAAAAAATGGATCCAAGTCCACTACCACGCTGGTATCTCACCCCTCGACAGACGGTGAAAGGCTTTCTGTCCATTATAACTCAGTGCGTCGAAAGTGCAGCTTCACTCTTAAGCTCCCGTCACCGAATGGGAAATTTTTACCCCCAATCGTTCTTATATATATTGAGATATTGGTTATTAGATTAGTTGCGACATTCACATAATGGGGTATGTCATATGTAATACTCAAACTCCTTCCTCTATGGTTGGGGATGTGGGCAATGCGCAGCAGGCGTGCCTGTGTATCCCCAACAAACTGGTGCTCCACTATATTGCTGTAAATATAGCACATGTCTGGGGGCTGAGAGCTTTCACCCAATTTCTCCATCTTCATTTGATACATTAAGCTGGACAAGTCATGCTGTGCCTCGTGAAAGGTATCTCTTTGGAAGGCTGTGCTATATCGGCCCTCAGCAACAATTGTGAACAGCTCTTTAGCTTTAATATTTCTACTAAGCTTTGTCTTTAACTTCAATGTTCATGCAGGCGTGTCTGTGTTTACGACTTCAAAAAGTAAATCGTTTGTCAGGTACGACCTTTCAAGACTCTTGTTTAAACCCGTCACAATGTCCATGGCGCTATCATAATGCCCGGTTCCTAACGATACATTTGTGGTATAGTACCGTTCCTCACAGAACAGGACTGAACGCATAGTATTGTTTAAGGTTATGCCTAATTTTTTGCACTCATCGATTCTTCTAAGGATCAGAAATATGATTTGCTCATTTTCAAGAGTTAAAAATTTGGTGGCTAACTGGAGTTCACATGACCCCAACTCATAAGAATCACGACCCAATTCAATGCGGCCATGGAGATCTGTTACAAAGTTGGCTAGTGTGTTGTTAGGGTGTACAGACGGGGACGAGGAGGACGGGAGTGTGACGTAGAAATGGTTAGGAGCCATGTTGCATACTATTTAAGCTTCATTATTAAATCATCTTTTATATAGGTGTTGGAGCTTTCTGGGTACCCTAGCCATTTCACCAGGTACGTTTTTCTCTTTTCTGAACCTTTGCTTCCTAAAATTTTCTCAATTTTAAACACATTTTTTCCTAAATTAAATGCCACTTTCTGCAACTCCTCACGATTAAAGCCTCCTGCGACTTCTTCCCATTCAAATCTTCAACGTAATATATCATTATCTCACCTTTAGGTTTCATAGCCCTAACTTTAAAAATCTCACGTGTCCATCCTTGCTCAAATCCCTTCGCGAATATATTCCCCGAACGCGACAGCCTTACATAATCATTGATTTTGAAACGCGCAGAGTGTGATGGTGTTCCATGTCTTCTCACCTCTGGAAGCGTACCTCTTTCTAAAATCTCGTTTTATATAGGTGTTGTCCCAATCGTGCGATGGTGTGAGCGGTTGTAGGATGAGGCCAATGATTCCAGAATGTCTAGAAATCTGTATGTGTTTCTATGTGTAAAATAACGGTGCATGCATTCCTTTATGGTACGTTGAACTCTTTCAGCGAAAGAAGCCTTATGCATAGAATTAGTATTGTAACTAGCGGAGCGACCCGGCGTTGCCGGGGTGGATGTTGAATGCTATATATATATATATATATATATATATATATATATATATATATATATATATATATATATATATACACAGGTGTTTGAAAACGTTCTGTACAAATTGTAATGGGGGATAGGCAACACCAAGACAAACCCTTTTCGTCTATAAGTGTATGTCCGCTGACGTCACCATTCGGCGCGAGAGGGCGCCGCTGCAATTGGCTAAAAGGTGAAGTGGGCTAGACTCGCGCTTGCCGCGGGTATTCTTAAATCGGACGTAGTACGCGTAACATGGAGCGCTTCACGACTGCTGAGATGGCTGACATGCATATGGTGTATGGGGCTGCCAATGGAACGGAAGAGCTGCTGTGAGGTTGTACCGACAGCGCTTCCCAAACAGACGTGTGCCAAAGGAAGAATCGAGGCATGTTAAATCGGGCGATCTCGGTGGCCAGGCTACGGGCCCACCCCGGCCTATCCATCGGTCCCCAAAAGTGGCGTTCAGATAATCCCGCACATCGTTGCTGGAGTGTGCTGGGGCCCCGTCGTGTTGAAACCACATTCGTCTACGAATAGCCACGGGAACATCTTCCAGCAGTTCCGGCAACGTTTCTTCAAGAAATATCCGATAACCCGCCCGTCGAGTCGGGCAGGCAGCAGGTACGGCCCAATCAACTTGCCATGGACGATACCCGCCCAAACATTGACGGCGAACCGTTCTTGATGAGCATGCACCCGTGTAGCATGTGGATTTGCGTGCGCCCACACGTGAGAATTGTGCATGTTAAACACACCCTCACGTGTGAAACGGCCTCATCTGAGAACAGCACATAAGCCGGAAAATTAGGCTGCACCGCTGTCTGCTGCAGAAACCAGCGTGCGAATTCCACACGAAGAGGGTAATCCCGAGGTTGTAATGCCTGGACTCTCTGACGATGAAACGGATGTAACTGCTGCTCGTGCAACACTCTCCAGACCAGGTCGTGGTTCACACCGAGGATACGTGCAACACCTCGCGTGCTTGCGCTTGGATTGTCCTCAAATCGCCGTAGGATTTCTTCTTCCTTGTCAGGAGTGCGCACGTTTCTCTCCGACCAGTGTCATGCATGTTTGCATGGAATGTTCCAGTTTCTCGCAGTCGCCGATGCAAATGCGCAAACGTTTGGTGGTTGGCACACGTCTGTTTGGGAAGCGCTGTCCGTCCGTACAACCTCACAGCAGCTCTTCCGTTTCCATTGGCAGCCCCATACACCATATGCATGTCAGCCATCTCAGCAGTCGTGAAGCGCTCCATGTTACGCGTACTACGTCCGATTTAAGAATGCCCGCGGCAAGCGCGAGTCTAGCCCACTTCACCTTTTAGCCAATTGAGCGGCGCCCTCTCGCGCCGAATGGTGACGTCAGCGGACATACACTTATAGACGAAAAGGATTTGTCTTAGTGCTGCCTTTCCCCCATTACAATTTGTACAGAAAGTTTTCAAACACCCTGTGTATATATATGCCCGGTTAGGTAAACTGAATGCCAGGTTAGGTTAATTGAATGCCCAGTTAGGTCAACTGACTGCCCGATTAGGTTAATTAAATGGCCGGTTAGGTCAACTGAATGCCCGATTAGATTAATTGAATGCCCGGGTACGTTAATTGAATGCCCGGTTAGGTTAATTGTACACCCTTGACGATTGGTTAGGTTAAGTCATGATATTTTCGTTAAAGCCAACGAAAATATCACGACTTAACCTAACCAATCGTCAAGGGCGTACAGATGACCTAACCTGGCATTCAATGAACCTAACCGGGTATTTAATAATAGCGGAGCGACCCGGCGTTGCCGGGGTGGATGTTGAACGACATATATATATATATGCCCGGTTAGGTAAACTGAATGCCCGGTTAGGTTAATTGAATGCCCAGTTAGGTCAACTGAATGCCCGATTAGGTTAATTAAATGGCCGGTTAGGTCAACTGAATGCCCGATTAGATTAAATGAATGCCCGGGTACGTTAATTGAATGCCCGGTTAGGTTAATTGTACACCCTTGACGATTGGTTAGGTTGTCATGATATTTTCGTTAAAGCCAACGAAAATATCACGACTTAACCACTAACCAATCGTCAAGGGCGTACTGATGACCTAACCTGGCATTCAATGAACCTAACCGGGTATTCAATAATTTTACCATAGGTTTCGTAATGATCTTGATCACGTCATTTAATGTTTTAAAATTAGTTATTTAATTTATTAACACCCACGTGCACAACCTCGGGACCTAATCAATATGTGTGTGAAGTTTCACGTTTGTAACTGCTTCCATTTTGGAGTTATGGCTGATGGCTGGAACACACACACCACACACACACACACACACACACACACACACACACACACACACACACACGTCTTTTTATTATTATTATTATTATTATTATAGATAAACAATAGACTGGTACAAATTTATAACCGAAAGACTTCCGAAAATCAACAATTTTTGATAAAGAAAAGGGGAAAATTAGTTTTGTATTCCTAGGGGTTCCGAAATTTTCATAAAATGGAAAATAATTGCTATTTTCTTACTTACAGCGACAGGCATAATGATATTAGGATACCTAATAGAAATTTTTTAATATTTTAAAGTGGGGAAAATAAATAATTTTCTAAAAATGATCTTCAACTATAAAAGCGCATCTAATCAGATAACTTAATTAACATATTTTTATGAAAACTAAAAAATAGAATGATAAATCAATATCCTATCAAATGTTTTGTGATACGTAAAATTATCTGTACAAAAGCCACAGTAATAAAACGCACAAAAGTTATGGTAAATAATTTCGAGTGTGGCTCGTTTAACTTTAAACTCGTGTTTATTTAAATTGCCCGTTTTAATTATGTAATTTTTTGTATTGAATCGATAAAGAAATATTTTGTGATTTTTTGTATTGAATCGATAAAGAAATCTTTTGTGATTTTTTTGTATTGAATCAATAAAGAAATCTTTTGTGAATCGAAAAATGTTAAAATTTAACAAATATCAAAATATCTTGTATAAAAATCATTGAATTTTAAAAATGCGTTTGTTTTTAGTTTTTTGCAAAAATTCTTTATGAATTTTAAAAATATATACTTTTCTAAAATTGAATCGATAAATAAATCTTTTGTGAATCGAATGATATTAAATGTTTAGTAAATATTGACTTATTTTGTGCCAAAATTATGATTAAAAATTAAAAATTAAAAAAATGCGTGTACAGGCATGGGAAGGAATTATGTTAGGGAATTCTTTTTTAGCATGGGCACTGCACAATAAAAAGACGCATCGAATGGTGAAAACCGTATTGTTCTACACCAATTGTAGCGACCTGTAGGTGTGCGCAAAAAACTGTTACATATATATATATATATATATAAAAATTATTTCACGAAAGTGACACGTGAAAAGTATTTATGATGAATAAAACACGAAGGAAAAAGAAACACAAACGGTGCTCAAGCGCTTTCGTCTAATGACATCCTCAGGATGTCATAGACGAAAGCGCTTGAGCACCCGTTTGTGTTTTTTTTTCCTTCGTGGTTTTATTCATCATATATTATATATATATATATATATATATATATATATATATCTATATATAATATATATATCTGTATATATCTATATATTATAGAATATATATAATATATATATATATATATATATATATATATATATTAATAAGGCTTCATTTCTGAAATAGTATATTAGTTAGCTGATATTAAACTCTGTCAACATGTTTTGAAAAGCACGGCCTATAAATTCCTTCCCCATATCCGTACAAAAATAGCCAGGAACCCTGTTTTCTTTTAACATCAGCGTTTTGGTGGCTTTAGCAACTGTTTCAGGTGATTTATTTTTCAGAGGAATTAGCCACAGATATCTAGAGAATACATCTCTTATGAATAGAATGTAGCTGTAACCATCGTTATACACAGAATATCTTTGCATGTCAGTTAAATCTGCTTGCCAAATAGAGTCAATCGAAGCAGCTGTTGTCTTGGTTGTTTTAAACCTTTTTCTCACAAGCTTATGAAGTATATAAGCGTCCTGCTCCCGCAAAATTCTCTCAACATCTTTTTTCCTACTCCGTAAACATTTCTGTACAATCTATCTACGCCTCCATAGGAGGCTGGGTTAGAAATGCCATAATAACGTCTTCTTAATATGTTAGCCATTTGCATATTTTAGAGGCACGTGGGTAGGGTTGACCGTTGTTTAACCTCTTCTTTCTCCTCTTCAAAGGTGTTACCGCCGTGGGTGATGGCGTCTTCAATTGTGTCACGTGCGTCGCATGTTCCAGGTCTTTTAACCTGTTCAGATTTCCTATCATTATTTTGGGGACATTTATTTGTTGTAGTCTTGCTTTATTATGCTTCCATCCTGATGGTGAGGGCCTATCCCACTTTCTCACCAGATCATGGACAGTGTCTACGATATTCGATCACTGTACCTTTGCTTCTTCCACAATGATCTCACCTGTATCCGTCCATTGTATGGCGGGGTTCTCATTCAATAGATTATAAAGACTTAAACCTTTATTCCTCAATGTATGTGGGTGCTTTTTAATACATGCTCGATATGTTGTTTGGCCGACCCATTAATCTTTGGTTGGTCAGATCTATCGTCGGACACAGGTCCTATGTCACCATGTCCATCGTTCCCTGTGCTGTGCCTAATAACCACGGGAATCTCTGTCGGGTTCTTATAATTTTCGTACTCGTGAAGAAATTTCTGTAGAGCTTCTTGGTATAAGATTCTTTTCTCATCAGGTTTTTTTCATCTTTTAATAGGGCTCGCAATTCGCTTTCCATTCTTTTAAGCCTGCTTTTACGGTGCTCTAAATCCGTGTCTGGTTTCTTTGAACTTTGCAGTGAAGCATATATCTCGTGTGGAATCATTACTACTTTCTTCATTATATTAATCTAGTTAGTAAAGGACCCAAAACTGAAAATAAGATGGGGAGGAATGATCCTCCTCTTTGTACAATAATTCGTTTTTTCTTCCCTACAGTTTGACTTTTACGAGCGAGTGCACGTATTATGTTCTTGTAATGATGTAGGCGAGCCTTCTGAGGTAGTTTCATTGATACATTGCAATTTATAACGTTAAGACAGATTTCACAGATGCATTTTAAAAAGTCGGAGTCGATATTTTTAGCAAACATCTGTTGCATTGCCCGGGGCAGTCGATGATAGATTTTTATTAATTCATGGTATTTCTTTAGCCTCTTTGTCATTGTGGAATATACACCGTTTCAGGCTCGTTTGGAAATATATTCGTTCTTAGAAGCACCCTAAACGTGTTTCGTGGATGAAGGTCGCAAAGCAAATATCCGTAACGTGGGCTTGTAGCTTCTTTATAAACTTCCAAAAACTTCTTACGTTGATTCGGGAACATTTGATTGGCTAATACTCCAATTTGTGATACATCTCTACGTTGCGCGAATAAGATTAGATATTGGGTATTTAACGACACATCACGCATGTATCTATTTTTGAAAAATTGACTCTGATTGATGAAGAATACGCTTATGTTAAGATGGTGGGTACACTGTAAATGTCTCGGCAAACGTTTTATCAATCTCCAACATGAGATCTTCAATTACAGTGACTGTATGTTCATTTCCCTTTAACGAATTAACATCATATACACCTTTGTGGAACAAAATATCATCCTGGTACTCGTTGAACACTGATTGATATGTCGAATAGCACCATATGACTTTATGCCCTAAGTGGGCCATTTTCAAAATATTACAAATTTTGAGTGCTGCTCCTTATATTTTGTTTTCTTCTTCCACAGAACCGTGAATGACGACGAGGTACAGCACCCCATCATCGATATTACAGATGGTTCCGACGACAGCGTAGTTGTGATCACAGAATCCACCTCCACTGACGAATATTCACCAGCGATACCTGTAGCACGCGCCAGTTCAAAGCGGAGGCACGATGAAGAGCCCACCACGTCAGGTATAAAGCGTGCCAAGGTTGAGCCGGTTGTTAGACCACCAGTAATAGAGCCCCAACCTTCTACGGCTTACGACACAACCCCCACAATGGTACCTTCCTCAAATATAACCCCTTATTCAATTCCGGGTACATCCTCCACAGCAGCTTCTCGTTCTGTTGAGGATGGCATAACATTCGAGTTGGTGAATGTGGTATGTTTCATATGATGGATAATTGAGGGAATTTCAAACATAAACGTGATGAAATTCACTGTTCTACATGCCATGAGAAATATAAGGCGGTTGGAGTAAAGCATGTATGTTATATAAAAGACACTAAGCCTAAAAATAGCCCTTGTATAATCATATACTACGATATAGAAACATACACTAACGCTGAAACCAAAGAGGTTATTCCACATTTATTTTAAGCCAAACTATCTGTGATGAGTGTATGGAGATCGAGTGTGATGAGTGTCACAAATGTGGTAAACGGACAAACGTTTTTAAAACGAATGGCCACGATAGCCCTGTGAAACTCTTTGTGTCCTATATTGTCATGTTAGCGTACAAGTTAAAAAAAAGACTGTATATACTCTCGCCCATATCGGGGAAAAATTTGACACACAGTTCCTTTATAAGGAGCTGCTTGAGCACGAGTCATTTAAGATATTTACAGGTGATTCCTTGAAAAGCGGCAACAAGCTAATACAGATACAAATAAGAGGTAATGTACAGTTTAAAGACACTTTATTATTCACACCTTGTAAATTAGCAAAGCTACCCAAGGTGATGGGTGTAGCTGCTGAAGTTTCAAAAAGATATTTCCCTTACACATTCCTCGCTAGCGAAACTTTAAATTACATAGGACTACCTCCACCCAAACATTACTTTAACTATGAATGTATGAGTACAGATGAACGTGAAGATTTTTACCGATACTGCAACAGTTTTAATGAAACTAGTCCTTAAAATATAGCTGATGAATCTGAGCGTTATTGCGTGAATGATGTGCGCGTGCTTAGAGTATGTTTCCAGGCCTTTAGAAGGATGTACATAGGCCGTTTCAAATGTGATCCGTTACAAGTCGCAACCACTATCGCATCATTATTTTTTACGGTATTCAAGAATAACTTCATGCCTAAAGACACCTTAACCGTTATTCACAGAAGCAATGCCCACAGTTATGTACACAAAGCTATTTACTGGCTCATACACCTACAGCAGCAGACCGGGGGTGTATATATAAAGCATGCCCGCAACACGGGTGAATACCCATTAAGGTTAATGGTCGTGTTTTTTGGGTTGATGGTCTAAGTGAAAACCGTGCCACTGGTGAGAAGACTGTGTACTCCTTTAACGGTTGCTGGTGGCATGGATGCCCCCGTCCTGAGTGTGGAATCGCCGGAGATATCCACGGTAGATCTCCTGCCGACTGTTTTGCTTGGACCCGCACCCGCGATCAACTTATAGGCTCCCAGTTCACTCACAAAGTCTTGTGGGGGCATGAGTATGATGCAGGGATGGAGACAGATGGGCAGTACCGTGAAGAAATAAACAAGATCAAACGTTCAATGGTGCTGGATCCTCTCAAATGCGGTGATAGTTTGTTCGGAGGGCGTACAAATCCCTTCAAGCTGTACTTTCCGCCTACGGATGGTGTGAAACTCCATTACTACGACTTCTGTTCTTTATATCCCCACGTGATGAAGAACAATCCGTATCCCGTAGGTGCACCTGAGAAACTGGTGGGACCTGACCTACCCACCATCGAAGTGTTCTCAACAAATTTGAACAGGTTCTATTTCGGCCTTTCTTTCGTAGACGTGCTCCCCCTTCGCGATTTATGGATGCCGATCTTACCCGTCGTTATCGATCACAAGCTCATGTTTCTCCTGCGTGTGAAGTGCGCAGGAGAGAACAATGGTGATTGTGACCATACAACCCAGCAGCGTAAGATTAGAGGAGTATATACGAGTCCAGAGCTGGATCTAGCTGTTCGCCATGGCTACAGCATATTGAAGGTACATGAGGTGTGGAGGTTTCAGAAGCTACCCAACGTTTTCACGCCATATATAAACGCTTTTTTGAAAGATAAGGTCGAAGCATCAGGGTATCCGCGAGGAGTTGATACCGAAGATGAAAACTCTGCCTATATTCAACGTTACCGTAATCGTGAAGGTATACAGCTTGAACTTTCCCAAATTGTAAAGAACTCTGGCAAGCGCTTTAGTGCAAAATTGTGTCTAAACAGTCTTTGGGGAAAATTTGCACAGAATACCGGCAAAGGGAACGTTCATTTGGCACAAAGTTATAGTGAAGTCTGTGATTATGCCAACGCCCCCGATAAAGAGGTCATGGAGATCGTGAATTTAGGTAATACTTACATAATAAAGTACAACAATACCGAATTGGCCACAGATACCTCACGGGTTACAAACATATCTGTAGCCAGCTTCACAACGGAGGGTATTGTGAGGGTATTGTACGCTGATACAGATAGTGTGATATTCACAGAGAAGGAGGGTGAATACATGCCTCCTATTGGTAAATTCCTCGGTGAGTTGACTGATGAGATCAAAGATAAGTATGGAGACACCGCGTACGCCGACTCTTTTGTCTCAACAGGGCCAAAAACTTATGGGGTACGGGTGAGGGTGGGGGAGGATATGAAATATATCGTGAAGGCAAAGGGTATCACGCTCAACCATGCGAATCGGCGGGTCGTTAACTCTGAATCGTTGAAGGATCTAGTGTGCTTGGATGATGATGATGAGGGCGACCGGCCGCCCCAACTAACTGTAGGGACCCACAATTTTCGGGCGCAAAAGCTTGGGGGCGTGAAGGAACTTAAGGGTACAAAGGTGTGCCGTAACACCTATAGGAATCGTTAGCAGTTACCTGGTACCTATGATACCGTACCCTTTGGATACCATAATCTTTGATGTGTGTATTGTTAACTTATTTATTACACGTATTTGTAAATATATATATATACACCTTCAATATAATCTTTGATGTGTCTATTGTTAACTTATTTATTACACGTATTTGTAAATATATATACCTTGAATATTTCGTTTATTAAATAAATCGTGTTTCAGTTAACGTTAAAATTTCTTCTCTGTGTGTGTGCGTGTGTGTGTGTACGTGTGTGTGTGTGTGTGTGTGTGTACACAGGAGAAAATTCTAAGCTCTGCCCACCTGTATGATTGAACACGTGACTCCTGCTACTACCTGGGCTTCCCTGCGTGCTCAGTTGATCGCAGTAAGTCCTGGACCTCAGACGTGTTTCTCCCGCGTAGACAGAAAATAGTAATGGCTACCTTTAATATTGCGTGTTCGACGTTTATGAAATGGTATTCTGCAAAGTGTCAAGATGTGGTGGATACTGAAAAACTCCCTATTCCATCCTCCTTTGATGCTTTTAAGGCTACATTGAATTGTGATAAGGAGCAAGAGGTACAAATAATCTATGGCTATTCTGGTGAGAGCATTGTAGGATTTCGTCGGACATGTGATGTATTGAACTATGTTGTAGGACTAAACTTTATAAAAGCTTACATATACCGTGAAGTAAAAGAAATAACACGTGCAGAAGAGAAGCAACGGATATGGATAGTGAGTCTTGTTGATAAGTGGTGTGACAAGCGATATTATGTCATGTTGCACCATACTGAGTAGTCGTGCCCTGCGACTGAGAATGTAAATCTTGTCACCATGGAGAATCTTAAGTATTTTTATCACTGTATTAATATATATCATGACGAAGCTTGTAGTGAGGTTGTGGCTCATGCCCTGTGTGAGTTTTGAACAGACTTTAGAGACGAGTATCGCTTGTTAAACAAAAAGGAAAAATATGGGCATATGTTCCTCTCAAATAGTGTGCCGGATTGTGAAGATGCTTAGTTTGTGGAAATGAACGTGTGGTGAGTGATAAAACATTAAAACCGTTATAAAATGTGTTTAGTTTGTGAAAATCCCCCTTCTCAAAAATGTCTGGTGCGTATTCTGGGGAGTGGGAGTGATAAAACATTAAAACCGATATTAATTCATGTATCGGAAAATTTCTCAAAACATCTACCCAATATAATGGGATACAACTATTCGAACAGCGCCGTACACGTTTCATTAGCTTATGGTGTGACTCACTCCTCCCGTCGAGCCAATGCGTTGCATGTGGCTCATAGTTATCTCAGAGCTTGAACCAACTGGACGTGCGCTCCTCAAATACGATGGAACGTCCTTTGAGCAGCATTCTCAACTCCGTGTACGATGTGTCCGTGACGAAGTCGTTGCGCGTGTTCAGGCGTAAATCCGGTGCCGTTAACTATGTACTGGAAACGGATTGAAGACAAACAAACAAACGAAATGTTGTTTATTTAAGTGTCGAGGAGATGAATAGAATCTTCGTGATAGTTGAGAAATGGAGTGAGGATCGTTATAAAATTCCTACAGGTGTAGGTACAAGAAGAGAGCAGATTAGTGACACCCCCTCATATGCCGTTGTTAGTACGTTGTGTATAAATAACGATCGTCCATGCATTGATATACGGCTGATGTGGAAGAATGCTTCTGATAATAACGCTCTTGTCCCTACGCGAAACCGTTTCATCCTCGACAGAATGTTTGAAATCGTCGGATTCCCCAAGCTGAAGCCTATATTAGACGCACGTGCATATGCTTTATTTTGATACGGTTTTTGAATACGCATACACCGCTCTGCTCGATGAGTTTACTGAGTGCAGGACTGAACAAGGTGAGAATGGTCTAGAGCTGGATGCTTATTTAAAAAGTTCAGACTCTTTGAAATATTATGAGCTTTGGTACAAAGCACTTGAGCAGTACAGGGCTGAGCTCACCTACACCGTTCACCCTGAAGAACTATTTCTTTATATAATGAGCAGCTGTCGTAACGACTTAGAAGATTACTTCAACTGTCTCTGTGCAGTGTGAAGAAGAGTTCACGATTGAAAAGCTCGGGTCGGTAGAAATAAACCCTCGATTGGAAAGGCGTGTTTATAAACTTGTATTTAATAATGACGTGGCTAACGATGACCTCTTTGTGCCTGTTTTTGATTGTATTCTAACCGTATTTAAAGGTAACTTGCCAACCGGATGTGAAGTGGGCACAAAAATAGTACTGAACAATATGAAGGGCATTTGTATAGTGCGTAGTGCAAAGCAATAACGATGTGAATGTGGACTGGATTACGTGTGAGTTTAGTGTTTTGCGCAGTAAAACAAAGTGAGTGTATTTTGATGAATATATTTAACATAATTGTGTATGTATATATATATATATATATATATATATATATATATATATCACCTGTACTGCTATATTGATGGTTATACGTTTTACATTTCTTATTTATTTTGTTTATTTTGTGCAGTAGAAGATAAAGTGTATGTATTTATTTTCAATATATTTAACATAATTGTGTATATATATAAATATATATATATATATATATATATATATACAGGGTGGCCCAAAAAAAATGGCACCAACTTTGAGAAGTGATATCTCAATAACCATTGCAGCTAGGGACTTAAAAAAACAACCAAATGAAAGATAATTCTTTTCTCTTTAAATACTTATTCTATGGCTTGATGGTTATAAGCCAATATAATGCCCAAAATTGGCTTCCAAACAAAATATACAAAAAAAGTTGCGCATTTATATTTATTCCTTGATCCTAATTTTAAATGAAATTTTTCTATTCCAGACCCCTCAAGATGGGATTGAGAGAATCTGATAAGAACATTATACAAGCACTACGTGAAGAAAAGGGATATTCATTAAACAGAATCCTTTACGAATTTCCAAATAGAAACTCGAAAAAAAGAACTGTGGTACATTTTTTACAAAAACTTACAGAAACCGGCAGCAGTCAATGGCGTCCGGGAAGTGGTCGACCAAAAAGTATTAGAACGCCAGAAAACATTGAAAAAGTAAATGAAATGGTTTTAAGTCAAGAGGAACAACCGGGAACAAGTAAAAGTGAACGTAAAGTTGCGAAAAAACCGGGATTTCACGTTCATCAGTACAGCGAATAATTCGAAAAGATCTTGGGTTGAAAACATTTAAGAGGGTGAAGGTTACTGCTTTATCGGAGCCTGTGAAAGAAAGACATTTCCATCGATGTAAAAATCTATTGCGAAGATTTCGGTCAAATGAGTCTGTGAAAAAAATTTGGTTTTCTGACGAGAAACGATTTACGGTCGAAACACCACGAAATACCCAAAATGATCGGGTTCGTGCAGCAGTGGCGACAAAAACTCATGTTGACCGAAAACGACTTTTGCGTGAAAAAAAACACTTTTCAGATTCGATAATGGTTTCCCTTGCAGCGTCATCTGAGAACAAAACATCCATCATTTTTATTCAGCGAGGCATTAAAATTAACTCAATTTACTACTGTAATGACATTTTGTCTCCAATGTTGTCAGAGATCAAGGAGACGAGCACTGATTTTGTGTTCATGCAAGATGGAGCCCCATCTCATACAGCCAAGGAAACAATAACATTTCTCAATAATAATTGTCCTGGTTTTATCGAACCAAATAATTGGCCACCATGCAGCCCAGATCTAAACCCCATTGACTACTTTGTGTGGTCTGCCTTAGAGAGAGAAGTCTACCATGGTCAGAAAATCCGTGATGTGAACCATCTTCGTGAACGAATTCAGGCTGCATGGGAAAATCTCTCACAAGTGACGATCTCAAAGGCAATTTCAAAATGGAGGGCGAGATTACAGGCTGTGGTTGACCATAATGGAGGGCAGATTGAGCCATTTATTGAAAATTAGGTTTAACTTAAAACCACAGAACTTCGTTTAAACACCGTAAATTAGAAGATAATTAATTAGAAAAAAATAAAAGGAATAAATATAAATGCGCAACTTTTTTTTGTATATTGTTTTTGGAAGCCAATTTTGGGCATTATATGTGCTTATAACCATCAAGCCATAGAATAAGTATTTAAAGAGAAAATAATTATCTTTCATATGGTTGTTTCTTTAAGTCCCTAGCTGCAATGGTTATTGAGATATCACTTCTCAAAATTGGTGCCATTTTTTTTGGGCCACCCTGTATATATATATATATATATATATGTATATTTCACCTGTACTGCTATAGTGATGGTTATACGTTTTGTATTTCTTATTTTTTATTTTGTGCAGTAGTAGATAAAGTGTATGTATTTATTTTCTATATATTTAATTATTTAATATAATTGTGTGTATATATATATATATATATATATTTCTCATGTACTGTTATATTGATGGTAATATTTTTTGATTATATATATATTTCTTATACTATTATTTTTATTTATTTTTTGATCATTCATATGTGTATTTATTTTCTATATATTTACAATATTTTGTCTAAATAAACAGAATGATGTAATGGTGTTTTATTTAGTTCTTTTGGTTGCAAACGATAATTAATTATACCAAATGGCTGGTTACGCCTTCTAAACCGACTGACGGATTTCTAAGCCAACTGTTAAGAATATATGCTTTAATTAAATAAATAGCACAATCTGGCAACTCAACGTGTACAAGCCATTTACGCCTTCTAAGTCAACTGGCGGATTAAGCCAACTGGCGGATTAAGCCAAATGGCTGATTTACATCTTATAAGTCAGCGGGCGCTCGGCTGAAGTCTTAATATGCACTTGGCTCCAGAGAGATCACCAGATTTAACCCCTTTAGATTTCTTTGCATGGGGCTTTATCAAATCGCACGTCTATCAGGGGAAGATTACGAGTCTTGAAAACTTACGTACACGTATACGAACTGCTGCAGATAACATAACCCCGCAAATGCTCCAGAATGTGTTTAGAAATGCTGCGGAACGATTTGAGCTGTGCAGGGATACTGATGGGCGTCACGTCGAATCCTACTCTTAATTATTCAATAAATGTTACCACTTTATCATTTTATGATTGAATTCCATATAATTTCCAAGTGCTTCACAAAAATAGATCCTGACTTTATGTACACCCTGTATAAGGTGTTCTAAAATTACCTAGTAAACTTTTATATGAACGCAATATCTTAAAAAAAATTATGCGCTATTTAACAATTATATTTCAAGTACAGCAACAATAAGAAAAACAACAATAATTTTTTATTTTAGAAATTCAAAGTGTCTTCCTTCAACTTAAACACATTGTTCACAACGTCCGACTACTGATCGACAGACGTTCTTTGCAAGATCTTGTGATATGTCCGAATTCATTGGTAATTTGTTGTTGTAAATGTGTCCTTGGCTCTGCTGCATAAACTTTTTCACGAATTTAACTCCAAACAAAAAACCTATAGGGGTAAAATCGGGTGACCTAGCTGGCCATTCGACAGGTCCCCGGCAACCTTTCCATCCTCGAGAGAATTGTTGATCTAACTATAATTTTGACCTCTCGTTTGTAGTACGGAGAAGCACCGTCCTGTTGCCACAAGAATGTATCAATATCAACATGATTCGATAGTATTGGGAGCACTTTATTTTGTAAAGGATGTAAATAAGATTCACCAGTGACTGTACCATTTGGGAAGAAGAAAGGACCCACTACGCCTGTGGAAGTTATACTGCACTACACCATAACTTCAGGGAATATTAATTCAGCTGTCACAACATTATGAAGATTTTTATCAGCCCAGTAATATGAAGTATGCCTGTTTACATTCCCATTAAGCATAAACTTAGCCTCATCGGTCCACAATATGAAATCCACAAAACCTTCATCCTCAGTACAATGATTCAAAAAGACTTCATAGAATTGAAGCCTTCGATCAGGATCATCATCAAACAAAGCGTGCAGCAATCGTGGTCTGTAAGGTTTGTAATTGATTGTCTTCAGCGTACGCCATATTGTATTGCAAGATAAATCATGCTCTTGAGATAATCAATCAATTGATTTATTAGGACTCTGTGAACTGATGTTGTTATTGTGTCCATGTTTTCTTGCGTGGTAGCTGAGATGGGTCTTCCGGCACCTGGAGCTTGATGAACAGAACCATACTTTTCAAATTTCACTTTAATTGATTTAAATATTTCTGGTCGAGTAAGTCTTGTATTCCACAAACTTTCGTATTTTCAGTGAACTTCAGAAATGTTGTTGCACTGATACACTAACGTTACAACACTCACTCGCTGTTCAAGCGTTAGACGAAATGCACCGCACTGCCTGTCCACCATCTTTAATTATTATCTGTTACAGTAAATAACTGTAAATAGGCTAGTATACTTTTCTAAAAATTAATATTGTATACTTTATCTTAAATTATTGCATAATTTTTTAAATATCGCATACTTTTTGTTAAGATATTGCGTTCATATAAAAGTTTACTAGGTAATTTTAGACCACCCTATATATATATTTTATAGCAGGAGTCGCCAACGTTTTTCTGTTGGGAACCACTTACAAATATTCAAACTTTAAAATCGTCTGCTCGTGGCACCATTGCTTTTTACAAATGTAGGTAAATGTAGGTTACAATATTATAATTCTATAATGTATGTAGTATGATTACTTTATAGTTTATCGTTATAATAATATATAAATATGGTATATTAACACTGTAGTAAAGTAGTAGTCGCAAATTATACATCGATACAATTTTTAACTTCAAATCATTATAAGAAACATTTTAAACATCAATAGTTGTAAAAATTACATCAAAAGTCGTAACAAAATTATTTCAGATTTCATCAATTTCTAATATCTTTTCTAAACTCTTTCACTTTCAAAATTAATTCCAACTTTCGTAATATCCAAAATTATTTCCAACATAAATCCCTATCAAAGGCATTTCAACATAAATTACGACCATTAATCAATTCAAAAATATCAATAACTTTTACTGTTTTTCAGAAAGTAAACCAAAGGTTATTTGCAATTAATGACTTCCTTGCCCTTCCATTCTTGATGCCAGTTGTGTCAGGCTGGTTAATAGTTGGTGGTCTGGAGACGAAGACAAGCTTCAGAATTTTCTACTGTCAGCCGATTGCAAATAGGATTGAGAATGTTCTTCTGGAAGTACTGCCGTTCAAGTTTTTTTTCAGCTGCTTTCTCAGAGTTCAAAATATATTTGAACATGGGACCATGGCTTTGGAGGTCTTGGAATCGTCGCGCAAACTCTTCTTTGAAGACAGAAGTATACTGGCGTAAATGTTGCCCTGAGACTTTAAAATTTTTGTCGTTATCAATAAACATTTCAACTTTTGGAAATTACCTCAGAGTCCATGTCTGAAGATCATCTTTAAAGAGCTGCAATCTCTTGGAAAATGACATCCACTCTTCATACAAGTTCAGCACAATTAGCTTTTTACCCTGAAGCATGACATTCAAGCTATTCAAATGGATTGTGATATCTGTCAGGAACATGCGGTTCAAAAGCCATTCTTTGTTTTCCAACTGAGAAGAGTCTTGTTCAATTTCATGGACAAATATTTTGATTCTATCCACGCAGTTGATAAAACGAGAGAGAACGTTTCTCCTACTCAGCTACCGAACACTGCAGTGCATTACAAGGTCACTGTAATTGGATTCCATTTCTTTTAAGAGAGTTTGAATCGCAGTAAGTTCTTAAATTCATTTCAGCCGATGTATTTTGAAAAAGTGATTTTTATATCAAAGCCAGCCTAAATGTGATACGGGATAAATACTGTACAATGGAGATGTTTTTTCTTTCTTTTCCGTAATAAATAGTTTTTTACTTTGTGTATTATTTTTTTCTGTGAATTAGAGTGCCACACAAAATCTCTTCGTATGCCTTGCGTTGCCGACTCCTGATATATATATATATAATATATAATATATATATATATATATATATATATATATATATATATATATATATATATATAATATATACACACACACACACACACACACACATATATATAATATATATACACACACACACACACACATATATATATAGATATATAAAACCAAACGTGACGTTTTAGAAATACCAATGAAAGATATTTTTACATTTCACTCATGGAAACAAAATTTTGCTTACAACCTCTCATCTTAGTGACCCAAGTGTATTATCGGATTCTGCTGCTATGTATAACATTTAATTACTTTACTGCACTACATATCCGACAGCTGTGTTGCAATGAATTCGGACAGAAGGTTACAGAACATTATACTGGATTACAAAACGCAGGTCAACTTGCCCAAACGAGGATTTGAGCACCTCGAAGGAGGCAGTATTCCCAGACACCCAAAACAGACGAACCATCGAACCGTGAAGAAATCATTGACATCATTGAGAACTAGATTTTATTTCCGTTTCATTTGAACACGAAACTTCAGGAACTCAAAATTATCTCTCTAGACAAGATCCGTTTCTTTGAAGTAAAAGAAAAAAAATCAATAACACGTTTCTTTCTTCCGAATATTGTTTCCATTGAGTGAAATTTGAAATTTTCTTTCACTGCTTCGAATTAAAAATATATTTGGCAATTTATTATTGAATAGTAATACTTTTCGCAATCCAAATATTTCTGAAGCGAAAAATTAGAATGGAACTAATTACGCTTTACAGATACAAATTTTAAATTATTTAAATTAAATTAAATATGAATGCTTGGTCATAATAATTAATGAAAAATATCATTAATTTTCAGTCATGAAACTCCCTGTAACAAATTTCCTGCTTGTTCATTCACAGGCCTTAAATTAAGACCATTCTATCAAGAACATCGCGTTATTGCGGAGTTGAAAGTCGAAACGTCTGCGGGAAATGAGATATTTCTTGAAGGCTTTGTACGTACACGTCAAACAACGCTACCTGCTGGGAGAATAAATGAAATAAATGGGTTCAAGTGGAGTGAACTGCACAATAATATTTTAATTTGCCTCGACTTCAGCACGCATGCACGTGCTGAAAATAAAGATCTAGATCTATAAAAGAAAAGTAATATATATATATATATATATATATATATATATATATAATTTATATATACAGGGTGTCCCAGAATTAACTATCTATTTCAATGAAATCGGACAAATTTTTTAAAAACACACTTTTATTTATGTTTATCATGTTTAATATGTGTTAAAAATGTATAAATTTCTAAATTTTTTTCATAATTTTATTTTCATAATTTTTATCTGGTCCAATGAAAGACCGTCTGAAGTCATAGAATGGCAAAGAGACTCTCCAAAAGTTAACGTGTGGCTTGGAATGACCAAATCCAAAATTTATGGCCCATTCTTCTTTGCGAAAGCAACTGTAACAGGTACCGTCTACCTTGATATGCTTCAGCAGTTTCTCGAACCACAGCTTCTTGATGATGGCATTCTTGATAATGTTGTGTTTCAACAAGATGGAGCACGATAAATTTTGGATTTGGTCATTCCAAGCCACACGTTAACTTTTGGAGAGTCTCTTTGCCATTCTATGACTTCAAACGGTCTTTCATTGGACCAGATAATGAAAAAATTATGAAAATAAAATTATGAAAAAAATTTAGAAATTTATACATTTTTAACACATATTAAACATGATAAACATAAATAAAAGTGTGTTTTTAAAAAATTTGTCCGATTTCATTGAAATAGATAGTTCATTTTGGGACACCCTCTATATAAAATAACGTTTTGGACTGCAGGCCAAAAAATCAAAAGTTCATTAGGACTCTTTCAGGAAGTACATACCATGTAGTTACTCGAAAGAAAGATAAGAGCAAACCGGGATTAATCTTACGCAGCTCGTTAAACTGCCTCTGAACCAACAACGCGCCGAGGAAGAACTTCTTCGAAACTTATTGCTAAGAAGACCTTGAATGTAAGTTATAATTTAATGGAAAGGATCTCGGCCAGAAATTGCCTCCACTTTCCAATGGCTTTTAATATCTTTGCGCGGAATGGCAAATAAAACGCAGTAGCGGGTCTGCTTTCTTGTAAACACTATATTATATATATATATAATATATTATATAATATATATATATATATATATATATTCTTAGTTTATGCTCCTATTGTTATAGATCTTTATTTTCACTGAATTAATCACCATAAATGCTGATGATTACTGGAGTCTTAGAGCAATTACATTTACCATTTTAAGTGAAGTGACTCCATCGCTGGATGATCGCTATCATTCGAAGGCTTTTATAACGATTACTTTGGGTTTTTTCACGGTATAAAATTTTATTGGCTGGTTTCCCTGGTTACGAATCCAACTTAATTCTGCGAGAAAAAGAACTACATTTCCAATATATTTTTATCTTACATTTTATTTTATTTTTAATTTATTAAGCTTTCTTTAATTTCCCTCCATCATAAAAACTGAAGAGATTGAAGAGTATACTTCAAAACTGTTGAAAACTTAAAGTAGACCAAATTATACTTTGAACAAATCGACACAAATAAAAAACAAATAAACATAAATGCAGTTTTATCTGCGAGTGAACCCCAAAAGCTGTTAATAACTTAATATGTTTAATAATACCATCAGTGACGAATGCGTACACTTTCTTAACCTACCTTAACTAAAGCTAATCAATAAAAAAACATTATTATATAAAACAGAAAGAATTAATTTAGTTTTCGGTTGGATGTTATCGTTAGGAAAGCCCTTTTAGTGCCAATACAACGTGTTTATATTTATATTGACATTAACATATTTCTTTTTAACCTCAAAACATCCTAACTATTTTCTTCACATTAATAAAAAATATAAACAAATTTGGAAGCTGCAAAGTGTTCTAACGTTAAAATCCGCTTTATCCTAATATTACTGCAGTATAAAAATTAAGCTAATATAAACATTATTACAGAAAATTTTATGTTAACATTGGCAGCGAATACAAGAAAAACGTTGACAGTGTTAGGTTTTATAACAATGAAAAAACGCTTCGTCCTAACATTACCCTCAAAAGTAAAAATATTTTTATCCTACACTTCGGTAACATTTACAGAACATTATCTTGAAACGTAACAATGTATTAATAACATACATTTTAAAATATAATGGTGACGTTGATAGTAGATATGATAAAACGTTGAAAATTGTTCAGGTTGTATAACTGAAAAAATATTTTACATTAAAAATGATGTCAAATCCACAAAACATTGCTTTTTAACGTAAAATTAATATTATGTAAAAATACTACCCCAGTGAATAAGAGAAAAGTGCAGTGAAACGGTGACTAATACAAGTCTTTGAAACTGCACACACACACAATCATAGTCCAACAATGTTCCCGCATGACACGTGAGAGATGAAAGCGCGATTTGAGTTGATCTTTGGGCTTTGTAAACCCTAGTTTATGTTTTCGAGACATGACTGGTTGAGGGTGCGTGCCTTTTGAGGAAGCGCGATGCTCTCCAAGGCGGCTTATTTGTCAAGAGTCGTGCAGAAGTGATCATTCCTCAGGCAGAATGGTGAGGACAAAGGCGGCTTTCATTTCTCACGTATCAAGTGGGAATAATGTTGGACTGTAATTCTTTGCCTGGCTTCAAAACATTATAATTGTTTTAAAAAAGTATATGTTAATATCGAAAGGAAATATGAATGCTCGTAATAGGTTTCAAAATAGAATCGAAACTTAACAATTTATCTGAAACTATGTATCAAATATAAAAATGGATATTTAAAAATGAATAAAACCTAAATTCTTACAAAATTTTATACTTCACATTCGAAATTCTTGTAAAAAAGTGAAAAGATGCTAAATAAAGGTAAGTGAAAAAGTAAAAATATAGAAATCAATATAACTAAAGATAAATTAAATGAATTAATGTAATTATTTCACAAATACAAGTTAGTAAATGAACAAAAACTATGTTGATAAACTGGTTATCTTTTACCGTCTGTAAACCTTAAAATTTTTTATTTATACACAAGTGAAAAAAAAATATCGAATAAAGTAATGAAAATGAGAAAATTAAGAGATCATTATTATTAAATTAACGAGTTAACTAAATTAATATTAATATTTTTCAAACTTTTAGTACATCAATATAAACTAGGATCAAGCCACATGGAAAGCACAGCTGGTAATAGAAGAGGATCTCTCGAACTAAAGCTGAAGGTCTCTCAACATTAAAGTAAGAAGAAATCTGATGCTAAATATCGCTGACATGCGTATGAGAGGCCTCATAATCTAAGGGAGAAAGCGACGTCGAGCAGTAGTTGCAGGTAAGTAATTAATATTGCGAGAGAGTAGTTGTTATTTTGTTTATTAGATGACATTAACAATTTCCAAATTAAGAATAAAATTTCATAGGAAATGTGAAAAAAATGTATGAAAACTACGTGAAAAGGGAGAAAGGGAGGAAGCAAAAACAAAGGAGTCCCCACTTCTGGTTCCCCAGCTGCTGATACCGGGAACGCAGATCCGGGCTACTACCTATTCGAGATATCCTGATTCACTTTTTACTAACTTCTGCAGCATTCGTAGTCTTTCCTCAAATTTCCAGTCTGTTGAACACCACCTCTCCTCCTCTAAACCTCAGCTTCTCTTCTTCCCTGAAACTCAGACGTCTGGGAGAACTGACAACATCCCCTTTTCTGTACCCTCCTACTTTCTCTATATTCAATTTCATTCCAAAGGTGAATGTTGCGTATATGTACGCAACAACCAAACTTGCTCTGGTATTCCCGAACTTGAATTCTCCAAATTCTACACCCTATGGGTATGGTTTAATTGCCAATCTCAAACTAAATACATCTGCGCTGTCTACCTTTTTCCTTTCTGCTCCTAGTTACCATAATGTGAAGATGTCTACTGAAGCTCCTCTTAAAAGACTTTTGTGGACTGTTTATTGAGATCATCATATATTTATTCCATAGTTCATAGTACAAATGCCGTTTACAAAATACACATGCGCGGTATGCTTATTTCAATAATCTAGAGGCATTCGATGATTCTAAAGGCGGAATAGTGTTTGCAAATTTTTTAATTTAAAGTCATATATTGATGAAAAGTCTCAAGACTTTTTAAAAAATGAAATTTCTAAGAATTTTACTAAAGAATTTAGGATCACCTGAAGATCAGGGCCCCGACAGCCTTCTTTAGTTAGCCTTATAAGGCTAACTAACGAAAATATCACGACTTAACCTAACCAATCGTCAAGAGCGTAGATTTGACCTAACGTTTGGTTAAGTCGTGGTATTTTCGTTAGTTAGCCTTATAAGGCTAACTAACGAAGGCTGGGGCCCTGATCGTCAGGTGATCCAGAATTTATTTAAAAATTCTTAAATAGCTTAATTAAAAATATTAATATTGAAATGCCAAAAATGTCTTTGTGTACTAAATAAAAATGTTTCGGATGTTGAGAATAACTTAAAGTAAGTTGAACTTAATAATTCTTCGAATTTCGTGTGAAAATTTAACGATCGAATTAAAGAAGTTGAAAATGCTGTACAAAAAATTTACACAAAAGTTGATAAAATTGTCAATGACATTCAGTCAAATAGGAATAACTGAATTGTTGATAATTTCGCTTTGGTTAGTAACGGTGCTAAGCCAAAGGCTTCGTAAAATTTTCAGCTGGATTGTGAAAATCCATTTGGTCTACTACAGTGGTCGGCGAACTTTTTTGGGTATTACCCCAAAATATATTTGAGGACGTAATCAGGACGTAAATTCGTAATATCTAAAATTTAGAATAACGCCACATTTATGTAACAAAATAAAATAAAAATATACGAAAAAAATATCAGCACAAAGTGTCTCTCATACCGCACGCATTACCCCCAAAAGTTTTAAATTTACCCCATTTGGGTAATTTACCCCTGTTCCCCGACCACTGGACTCTACTAGAAAGTATAGAAAACGAAAACGAGTTGTTAGGCTCCTACATTGTTAGGCATATGAATAAAGAATTTTGTTTAAGAAATAGAGTAAAACGAAAGAGGGATCACCTGAAGATCAGGGCCCCCAGCCTTCTTTAGTTAGCCTTATAAGGCTAACTAATCAGCCTCAGGGAAACTCATTGCGTATAGAAGAACAAACAGTAAAGTAAAAAATAGTTTAAAAGTAGTGTTTTCAATGCGAGGAGTGCAAGGAATAAGCTTAACGAATTTAAAACTTTAACTCACATTGGAAATTACGACATTATAGCAATAACTGAATCCCAAATACCTTTTGATATACATATATTGAATATAAAGATATGTTATAATGATTCGCCAGTAAAGTATTAAGTTGCTTTTTCCAAAAATAAAATATTTTAGAAACGGTTCGAGATTCTTCTTTGTGAAAAAAAGAAAACTCTAAATAATAATAATACAGAAACATTACTTACAGAGCAACGCGAATAATCATATTTGCTTCGTTGAAGATAATCCTGTTCTCGACAGCTTCTAGAAATAGCTCTACAATGAATAAAAAATTCAAATACAGGTTGTTCGAAAAGTCTCGTCATCCCCTACAAAATGTACATATTGTAATACCAGTTTTATTTTTATGTAATTAATTGAATTTATATGTGATTCATTGACATTTTTTTCTTTACCAGGTATTAGAGTTGTGTGAACAATGGCAGACCAGTCCACTTACACTCTGGAGGAATGGATAGTGATGAGCACATGGGCTCATGAAAGGTCACATACTGGCAAAACGATGCTGTCCCACCTTCTCCGCCAAAGAGGCACGCGTAAGTTTTTAAAACTTACGTTTAAGTCTCTCACAACATACTCAGCCGAACCATAACGCCCCGGCCCTAGTGTCACTGTTGTACTGAAAAACTGTGCAACCTTAGTCCGGGTGATACGTGTAGTAGCATCCCGAGTTAACCCGGCTTTTTCACACTCATCAATGTCTCTAAGAACGGTAAATACGGAATCTTTATAATCAATATTTAAAAAGAGGGTATCCAGTTGAAATTCACATATCCCCACCTCATACGAATCACGACCCAGTTCAGTGAGGCCATGGAGTTCTGTTACAAAGTTGGCTAGTGTGTTGTTAGGGTGTACAGACAGGGATGAGGAGGAAGGGAATGTGACGTAGAAATGGGTGGGTTCATGCTGCATACTAATTAAGCTTCATTATTGCATCAGCTTTTATATAGGTATTGAAGCTTTCTGGGTAACCTAGCCACTTCACCAGGTGCATTTTTCTCTTTCCTGTACCTTTGCTTCCTAAAATTTTCTCAATTTTAAGCACATTTTTTCCTAAATTAAATGCCACTTTCTGCAATTCCTCGCGGTAAAAGGCTCCCAAGATCTCTTCTCCATTCAAATCTTCAACGTAATACATCATTATCTCACCTTTAAGAATCATGGCTCTAACTTTAAAAATCTCGCGTGTCCATCCTTGCTCAAAACCCTTCGCCAATTTATTTCCCGAACGTGACAGTCTTACATAGTCATTGATTTTGAAACGCGCAGTGTGGTGGTGGCGGTAGCAGCACTCCATCTCTTCTCGCTTGCCTCTTTCTAAAACATCGTTAGGTGTTGTACCGATCGTACGATGGTGTGAGCGGTTGTAGGATGAAGCCAATGAATCGAGAACGTTTATATATCTGTACGTGTTTTTAGGTGTAAAATATCGGTGCATGCGTTCCTTTATGGTACGTTGAACTCTTTCAGCTAAAGAAGCCTTATGTATAGAATTGGATGTGTAATAGCTGATGTTAAACTCTGACGGCATGTTCTGAAAAGCTCGCCCTATAAATTCTTTTCCCATATCCGTACAAAAATAGCCAGAAATCCGGTTTTCTTTCAATATCAGCGTTTTGGCCGCTTTAGCTACTGTTTCGGGAGATTTATTTTTCAGGGAATTAGCCAGAGGTATCTAGAGAATACATCCATTATGAATAGGATGTAGCCGTAGCCGTCGTTGTACACTGAATATCTTTGCATGTCTGTTAAATCTGCCTGCCAAATAGAGACAATCGAGGCGGCTGTTGTCTTGGTTATTTTAAACCTTTTTCTCACCGGTTTATGAAGTGTATAAGCATCCTGGGCACGCAAAAATCTCTCAACATCTTTTTTCCTTACACCATAAGTACCTCTGTACAATCTATTAACGCCACCATAGGATGCAGGGCTAGAAATGTCATAATAGTGCTTACTTTATACGTAAGCCATTTGCGTATTTTAGAGGTACGTGGATAAGGTTGGCCGTCTACTCTCTTCTTTCTCCTCTTCAGAGGCACTGCAGCTGATGGGGGCGAAGGTGTACTCAGTTGTGACACGTGCGATGCATGTTCCAAGTCTTTTAACCTATTCAGATTACCTATTAATGTTTTGGGGACATTTATTTGTCCAAGTCTTGCTTTAATATGCTTCCATCCTGATAGTGAGGGTCTGTCCCACTTTCTCACCAGATCATGAACAATATCAACGATTTTGGATGCTTGTACCCTTGTTCCTTCAACAATGACCTCGCCTGTATCGACCAACTGTATGATGGGGTCCTCACTCAATAGATTATAAAGACTTAACCCTTTATTCCTCAATGTATGGGGGATGCTATTTTTAGCACATGTTCGATGTGCTGTGTTCCGCTACTCTTTGGTTGCTCAGGCCCTGTGTCGCTATGCTCTGCGCTAATCGAGCTGTGCCTCACTGCGAGCTCTGTAGGATGCTTATAATCTTCGTACTCATGAAGAAATTTCTGCAAAGCTTCTTGGTACAAGATCCTTTTCTCATCAGGTGCCTTTTCACTGTTTAATAGTGTTAACAACTCACTTTCCATTCTTTTAAGTCTACTTTTAGGGGGCTCTAAAACCGCATCTGGACTCCTTTGTAATGAAGCATACACCTCGTGCGGGATCACAACCACCTTCTTCATTATATTAATCTAGTCAGTAAAGGCCCAAAATTGAAAATAAGATGGGGAGGAACGAACCGCCTCTTTGTACAATAATACGCTTTTTCTTACCCACAACTTGGCTTTTATGGGCGAGCGTCCGTATTATGTTCTTGTAACGACGTAAGCGAGCCTTCTGAGAGAATTTCATTGGAACATTACATTTTATAACATTAAGGCAGATTTCACAGATGCACTTTAAGAAGTCAGAGTCGATATTTTTAACAAACATCTGCTGCAATGCTCGAGGCAGTCGTTGATAGATTTTTATTAATTCATGGTATTTCTTTAGCCTATTCGTCATTCTAGAATATACACGGTTTCTTGTTCGTTTGGGAATATATTCGTTCTTAGAAGCACCCTAAACGTGTTTCGCAGGTGAAGGTCACAAAGCAAATATCCATAACGTTGCTTTGTGACCTCGTTACAAACCTCCAAAAACTCCTTACGCTGATTCGGGAACATTTGACTGGCTGATACCCCAATTTGTGACACATCTCTACGTTGCGCGAATAAGACTAGATATTGCGTATTTATCGTCACATCGCTCATGTATTCTGATTGATGAAGAACACGCGTATGTTAAGGTGGTGGGAGAATACTATAAATGTTTCGGCAAACGTTTTATCCATCTCCAACATGAGGTCGTCATTTACGATGACTATGTTCATTTCCCTTTAACGAATTAATGTCATAGACTCCCTTGTGGAACAAAACATCATCTTGGTACTCGTTGAACACTTATTGGTATGTCGAATAGCACCATATAACTTTATGCACAAATTTTGAGAACACTTCCCCCTTTTCTTTAATGATATTAAGCATAAACACCGTTTTACCACAACCTGTCGGGCCAGATATAATACGTGGATGGGCTCGTGAATCTGAATTTTTCTACAGATTCCATTTCTAACACGTCACACCCCTAAGTGGAGCATTTACAGAATATTACAAATAGCGAGTTCTGCTCTTCATATTTTGTTTTCTTCTTCCACAGAACCGTGAATGACGACGATGTACAGCCCCCCATCATCGATATCACGGACGAACCCGTTGGCCATGCATCTACAATGCCCATACCCGCCGATGAATCCTCACCGGCGACACCTGTTGCACGTTCAAAGCGGAGACATGATGAAGAGTCCTCCACCAGGTATAAAGGGCGTCAGGAACGCGCCGGTTGTTAGACCACCAGTAGTAGAGCCCCAACCCTCAACGTCTTACGCAACCATTCCCACATCAGCTTCTTCAGCTAATACACCCCCTTGTTCATCCTCCACAGCTGCCCCACGTTCTGTTGAGTCTGCAGTAATAGAGCCCCAACCCTCAACGTCTTACGCATCCAAACCCACATCAGCTTCATCCGCCAATATAACCCCTTATTTATCCTCCACAGCTGCTCCCTGTTCTGTTGAGGATGGTATAACGTTCGACTTGGTGCGCACCGCAACCCCGACCCCAGCCTTGACTAGAAATCGGTATATAGTCAGGGTTGATCCTAGATCCATGTATAGCAACGGTATTGAACACGGCCTACGTCGCGTTGTACAGCGTATTGTAGAGTTTGCCCTTCAGTACCGCGACGAGCGTGAGGTCAGGACGAGGCTGTTCTTCGGATTCGGCTCAGATGATAACGATGTAGATGGCTTCTGGGTAGTAGTACCATTCAGACGTTTGGCGGCTGAAGATGTAGAGCATATATTAGGTCGTATAATGCAAGCCTCCCAAAGTAGTATAGCTTCAATATGGACAACTTCACGGTAAATATTGACCGTGTATTCCGTGTTGCGGGCCATAGTGCCACACCTTACACTCTTAACTTCAATTCTCAGGCTATTTTTAGACGGCATATAAACATCGATCGTGGCTGCGGCTTTATAGCAGTAGTCTTGGCTACTAGCTGTAGATTTTGAACTTGAATTTGACTGTAATATGGGTCCTGAAGAGCTGAGGAAATGACTGCTCGTATAGTTGTATTTGGACTGGATGATCGTCGTACGACTGTGTATGTTTCTAAAAGCAATGTGAGAGATCGTACAAGGGCCCTACTTATTTTAGGACTGTCAGGGACAACGTATCTCCACATCCGTAATATAAGGTGTCTTTACGCGAGTTATGATAAAAGTCGAAAATATGGGCTACATCATGACTTGTGTAAGGGATGTCTCGAGTTTGCGGACGATACAGTGAAACATTGTAAAGATTGCTACAAGGTATGTGAACAGTGTAAAAGCTCCAAATGTGAAAGCCGTGTAGTTGAAGCTGAGAAGAGGGACTGTAATGTGTGTAGACGCACATTTTCCAATAATAACTGTTTTGAGCTCCATAAATCAATTGTCAGGAGGAATATAAGGCGGATGGAGAAAAGCATGTATGTTATACGAAAGACGCCAAGCCTAAAAACAAACCTTGTATAACTGTATACTACGAAATAGAAACATACACGAATGCTGAAACCAAAGAGGTAATTCTACATTTACTTGTGAGCCAAACTATCTGTGATGTGTATGGAGATCGAGTGTGGTGAGTGCCCCAAATGTGGTAAACGGACAAACGTTTTTAAAAAGAATGTCCACGATAGTCCTGTCAAACTATTTGTGTCCTATATTGTCAAGTTAGCCGACAAGTTGAAAAAAAAGACTGTGTATGTTCTCGACCATAACGGGGCAAAGTTTGATACGAAGTTCCTTATAAGGAGCTGCTTGAGCACGAGTCCTCTGAGATATTTACAGGTGATCCATTGAAAAGAGGCAAGAAATTAATAAAGATGCAAATAAGAGGTAATGTACAATTTAAAGACACTACTATTCACACCTTGTAAATTAGCAAAGCTACCCAAGGTGATGGGGGTAGCAGCTGATGTTTCAAAAGGATACTTCTCTTACACATTCCTCACTAGCGAGACTTTAAACTACGTAGGCCTACCTCCGCCCAAACATTACTTTAACTATGATTGTATGAGCAGACATGAAAGTGAAGACTTTGATCGATACTACAGCAGTTTTCATGAACGTAATCCTTATAATATAGCTGATGAATGTGAGCGTTATTGCGTGAATGATGTACGCGTGCTTAGAGTATGTTTCCAGGCCTTTAGAAGGATGTACATAGGCCGTTTCAAATGCGATCCGTTGCAAGTCGCAACCACCAACGCGTCATTATGTTTTACGATGTTCAAGAATAACTTCATGCCTAAAGCCACCTTAGCCATTATTCACAGAAAATCCCCGCAGTTATGGCCACAAGGCTATTTACTGGCTCATACACCTACAGCAACAGATAGGTGTATACATAAAGTACGCCCGCAACACGGGTGAAGTACCCATTAAGAATAATGGTCGTGTTTTCTGGGTTCATGGGCTAAGTGAAAACCGTGTCACTGGTGTGAAGACTGTGTACTCCTTTAACGGTTGCTGGTGGCATGGATGCCCCCGTCCTGAGTGTGGAATCGCCGGAGATATCCACGGTAGATCTCCTGCCGACTGTCTTGCGTGGACGAGCACCCGCGATCAACTTATAGGCTCCCAGTTCACTCACAAAGTCTTGTGGGAGCATAAATATGATGCACGGATGGAGACAGACGGGGCGTACCGTGAAGAAATAAACACGATCAAGCGTTCAATGGTACTGGAACCTCTCAAATGCGGTGATAGCTTGTTCGATGGGCGTACAAATCCCTTCAAGCTATACTTTCCACCCACGGAGGGTTTGAAACTCCACTACTACGATTTTTGTTCTTTATACCCCTACGTGATGAAGAACAACCCGTACCCCGTGGGCGCGCCTGAGAAACTGGTGGGGCTTAGCCTACCCTCCATCGCCGAGTTTTCAAGAAATTTGAATGATCGCTACTTTGGGCTCTCTTTCGTAGACGTGCTCCCCCCTAACGATTTTTGGATGCCGATCTTACCCGTTGTTATAGATCACAAACTTGTGTTTCCCCTGTGCGTGAAGTGTGCAGAAGAGAACAATGGTGATTGTGACCATACACCCAACCAGCGTAAGATAAGAGGTGTATACACAAGCCCTGAGCTGGCCCTAGCCGTTCGCCATGGGTATAGAATAATGAAGATACATGAGTTGTGGAGGTTTCAGAAGCTACCCAACCTTTTCACACCATATATAAACGCATTTTTGAAGGATAAGGTTGAGGCATCAGGATATCCGCGAGGGGTTGAATCCAAAGACGAAAAAACGCCTTATATTTAACGTTACCACGACCACGAAGGTATACAACTTGATCGTACCGAAATTGCAAAAAATCCTGACAAGCGCTTTAGTGCAAAATTGTGCCTAAACAGTCTTTGGGGAAAATTTGCACAGAATACTGGTAAAGGGAACGTTCATTTGGCGCAAAGTTATAGTGAAGTCTGGGATTACGCCAACGCACCTGATAAAGAGGTCATGTAGATTGTGAATGCAGGTAATACTTACATAATAAAGTACATCACTGAATTGGCAACAGATACCTCACGGGTTACAAACATACCTGTAGCCAGCTTCACAACAGCCCACGCGCGCATCAAACTTTGGGATCTATTGCATTCTCTTGGGTGGCGGGTTTTGTATGCCGATACAGATAGCGTGATATTCAGAGAAAGGAGTGGTGAATAAATGCCTGCTATTGGGGAGTTCCTCGGCGAGCTAACTAACGAGACCAAGGATGAGTATGGGGTCAACGCATACGCCAACTCGTTTGTGTCAACAGGGCCAAAAACCTATAGGGTACGGGTGAGGATAGGGGATGAAACGAAGTATATCGTGCAGGCTAAGGATATCACGCTTAACCAAGCGAATCGGAGGGTCGTCAACTTTGTATCGCTGAAGGAGTTAGTGTGCTTGGAAGATGATGAGGGTGATCCTCCGCCCCAACTGACTGTAGGCACCCACAATTTTCGGGCGCAGAAGCTGGAGGGCGTGAAGGAACTTAGGGATACAAAGGTGTGCCGTAACACCTATAGGAAACGTTACCAAGTGCCTGGTACCTATGACACCATGCCCTCTGGGTACCATAAATTTTTATGTCTATTGCTAACTTAATTATTTCACGTATTTGTAAATATATATATATATATATATATATATATATATATATATATATATATACACACAATATATATAATATATATACACTATATGATCAAAAGTATTCGGACACCCCGGAAAATCCGCATTTCTGCAAATATCACCGCCGAAAGGTATGCTGGGAAAAAGCGTGGCGAAACTATAATGCTGAGGTGTTCTGTTAAGTTATCAGTAACTGTTGTGAAGCCATGCCGCGCGGACGTGAACTCTCCGAGTTCCAACGTGGACTCGTCATCGGATGTTATTTAAGTAACGTTTCTATGCGAAACATTGCAGCCAAACAGGATATACCAAAGTCGACTGTAACGGATGTTATCATGAGATGGAAGCACGACGGTGCAACTAACGCGAAAAAACGTTCCGGACGACCACGCAAACTGACGGAACCTGAGAGAAGTAGTCTGGTACGACATGTCAAGAAGTCCCACGTCCTCTGCCGCTTCCATCGCTGAGGAGGTAGGAAGAGCATCCGGTACCTCCGTTAGTACTGTAACTATCCGCAGAGAGATGCACAGACTCGGTTATTATGGTAGAGCAGCTGTACACAAGCCACTGATTACAAAAGTTAATGCCACGCGTCGTTTGGCCTGGTGTGTCTCCCGTCGTTCCTGGTCCGTGGAGGACTGGAAAACTGTTCTTTGGAGCGACGAGTCGCGGTATTCACTCTTCCAGTCTGATGGGCGTGTTTGGGTGTGGCGACAACCCGGAGAACGGCTTCTTCCTGACTGTGTACGTCCAACAGTGAAATTCGGTGGAGGGTCCATCATGGTATGGGGTTGTTTTTCCTGGCTAGGGCTCGGCCCGTTGGTTGTTATACCCACTACCATGAACGCTGACGTTTATCTCGACGTTCTGGACAATTCGGCCCTCCCTACACTGGCAATACTACGGAGATGGCCATTGTTTGTTTCAACAGGATCGAGCTCCCTGCCATACTGCAAGGCGTGTGCAGAACTGGTTTCGTGAAAATAAGGTGGATTTGTTAGACTGGCCTGCTCAGAGCCCCGATCTCAACCCAATCGAGCACATGTGGGACGAACTGGAGCGACGGATACGAAACCGCACACCACGCCCGGCTTCACTTGCATCTCTTGCATCAGCTCTGCAAGAGGAATGGCGAGCCATTCCTGCACAGACTTACCGAAAACTGGTGGAAAGTATGCCTCGACGTGTTGACGCTGTAATAAAAGCAAAGGGTGGACCTACTGGTTACTAAATGCCATAATAAAACCATTTTTCCCAAAACCATGCGGTGTCCGAATACTTTTGATCATATAGTGTATATATATATATATATGCATCTTGATAATTTGGTTTATTAAATAAATCATGTTTCAACTTGCGTTTAACTCTGCGTGTGTGCGTATGTACAGTAAAAGTTAAGCTCCGCCCACTGTAAGACCGGCGACGTGAATCACGCCGCAACCTGAGCAGTCCTCTACCCCCGTGTTCTCAGTTGACCTCTGTATACCCTTGAGCTCAGACGTGTATTCTCGCGCGTAGAAGAAAATGGCTACCTTTAATATCGCGTGTTCAACATTTATGAAGTGGTATTCAGCCAAGTGCGTAGATGTAGTGGATACTGAAAAACTTCCTATACCCCCCTCCTTTGCATCTTTTAAGGCCGCATTGGATCGTGCGAAGGGTCAGGCTATTCAAATACTCTACGGATATTCTGGCGATGGGATTGTAGGATTTCGCAGTACAGACGATGTACTGAAGTATGTTATAGAACTAAGCTTTATGAAGGCTCACGTGCACCGCGTGGTAGATGAAGCGGCAGGATCAGAAGATAGACAACAGTTATGGGTAGTGAGTCTTGTGGATGAGTGGTGTGATAAGCGTTATTATATCATGTTACACCATGCCGATTACTCGTACACTACGGCTAAAAATGTGAATCTTGTCATCATGGACAATCTTAAGTATTTTTACCACTACATTAATATATATCATGATGAGGTTCGTAGTGAGGTTGTGGCTAATGGGCTGTGTGAATTTTTAACAGATTTTAGAGATGAGTATCGTCTGTTAAATAAAAAGGATAAATATGAACATATGTTTCTCTCTAATAGCACCCCGCAATGTGAAGATGTTTAGGAGAGATAAAACATTATAAAATGTATTTAGCTCGTGAAAATTACCCTGAAGTAAAATGTCTGGGGCGTATTCGGGGAAGTGGTAGTGATAAAACATTAAAACCGAAATTAATTCTTGTATCGGAAAATTTCTCAAGACACCTGCCCAATATAATGGGATACAACGATTCATGTTGGGTCAGCGCCGTACACGTTTCATTAGATTATGGTGCGACTCACTCCTCACAGAGCATACGAGTTCCAACAAACCCATTCATGTTTCATCAGTGTGATTCACCCGCCTGTCGACCCGATCCTGCCTACCTGCCTGCCTCCTGTGGCTCAGAGTCTTCTCAAAACTTGCGCCGAGTGGACGTGTCATAGTCATTTCGAACCGTGCGAATACGATGGAACTCCCTTTGGGAAGCATTCTCAACGCCTCGTACGACGTCTCCGTGACAAAGTCATTGCGCGTATTCAGGCGAGAAACCGGCACCATTAACTGTGTGCTTGAAACGATCTGCAGGCCTGCGAGCAAACGCAACGTTATTTATTTAAATCTTGAGGAGATGCATAAAATCTTCGTGGTGGTTGAGGGGTGGGCTGATGATCTTATAAAATACCAACTGACGAAGATACAATAAGAGATGTGATTAGTGACGCCTCCTCATATACCGTTGTTTGTACATTGAGTGTAAATAACAATCGACCATGCATTGATATATGACTGATGTGGAAGAACACAGCTGATAATGACGTTCTTGTTCCTACACGAAACCGTTTCATCCTCGACAGAATGTTTGAGATAATCGAATTCCGTAAGCTGAAGCTTATATTAGACGCACGTATCACAGACATGGTTTATTTTGACACGGTACTTGAATACGCTTACACCGCTCTGCTTGACGGATTTGTTGAATGTAGGAATGAGCAGGGGGAGAACGGACTAGCTCTGGAAGCATACTTAAAAGGTGTTTAGATTCCTCAAAATATCCTGAGCTTTGGTACAAAACGCTTGAGAGGTACAGAGCTGAGCTCGCCTACACTGTTCACCCTGAAGAACTGTACCTCTATATAGTGGATAGGTGTCGTAATGATTTGTATTCTGTTACACGACAATGCGCTCCCTCATACCGCTGCACAGACTAGAAAATGCCTTCAAGAACTTAAATTTGAAGTTCTCGACCATCCAGCCTACAGTCCAGACCTGGCACCTTCGGATTTTTGCCTGTTTGGACCACTAAAAGACACTTTGAGAGGTCAGCGATTCCAAGGCGATGATGACCTGAAGGAGGCGGTGCATGACTGGCTACGCACACAGCCAAAAACATTCTTTTGTGATGGCATTCGGATGCTTGTAGATCGCTGGACTAAGTGTATTGAGAAACAGGGAACTATGTTGAGAAGTGATGTGTTTATAATCTATCAGATGTGAAAATAAAAGTGTGAAAATAAAGTGCGGATACTTATTGAATTACCCTCGTATATATACCTTTGTACTCATAAATACAATTTAAATTAATATTTTCGGTAGGAATACTTTATAAGTAAACCGAAAATGAAATAATTTTGCTATATACTAAATTGTAAAATCGATGGTCTCTTGAGAGCATCAGTAAAGTACTTATACAGACTACATTTTAACTCCGACCATCAAAATTCTGGATGTTCGTTTAATATTGAATTTCTTCTGAAAATATGATTATTCTGTTTTACGAATTATTTTAAAGTTCTCACTCTTTATTGGGTAATTTTCATTATATACACGATTTCTTATATTAGAATGTCTTATAATATAATTTAAATTTTAGTACGCTACTACCTAGAGATTAATGCAAAAAACTTCACTTTTTTCTACGTGAAGGCCAAAATATGATAATTAAAACCCCCTCTAATTGACAGAGTTTATTTCCACAACAGTTTCGATGCCCACTGGCATCCTCTTCGGGTGGATACAGAAAAACGAATGAACCAAAAACAAGAGGGAAAACAGTCCAGGGACCATTAAGAAATTCGCACTTAGGTTAGATTCCGTTCTCCCGACACTGGAAGGGCATTTTTTATTAAATGGACCCGCTTATAAGTAAATTCGCACAAATTTAAAACTATCTTGTTCTATACATACAGATTCTATTATTTTTTTTTTACATAATTATTACATTCATTATTAAATTTATTACATTTAATATTGCATTATTATTTATTACAGAAATTATAAATTTATTATTACATTGATTATTACACTGTTGTTTATTATACAGAAATTGTAAACCGAAAAACGAATGAAAAAGGCGAGAAGGAAACAATCCAGAGACCATTAAGGAATTCGCACCTAGGCTAGATCCCGTTCCCACGACCCCAGGAGGGCATTTTTTGTTTTTTAATTATTACTTTTTTATTAAAGGGTCCCGCTTAACAGTACATTCGCGCAAATTAAAACTATCTTCTTGTTCTATACATACAGATTCTATTATTTTGACATAATTACTGCATTTATTATTGCATTTACGTTTTTTAACATTCATTATTATTACCTTTACACTAATTATTACATTTATTTTATTACCTTTATTATTACATTTATTGCATTTATATTTATTTCCACATTTATTACTTCCATTATTCCATTTACATTTACGTTTATTATTCCATTTACATTTTACCGAAAGAAAAAACAACAACAACGAATGAACCAAAAGCGAGTAAGGAAACAATCCAGAGATCTTTAAGAAATTTCTTAAACATACACATATATTCATGGTCTATCAGAGGGGGACTAGGAGGGCCATTTGGCCTGGGCCTCAAGCTTAAGGGGGTTTCAAATTTAGAAACTTTCAGGTTTGAATATGATGTTTAGCAGTGAAAGTAATAATTGGGTTTAGATATGGGCCTCAAAAGCTGGAAGTGGCCCGGCCCTTTCTGGACCTCTGAGAGGGCCGGTATATATATATATATATATATATATATATATATATATATATATACACAAAGAGTTTAGTTTCAAAACTCGATAAACGACAAATCAGCAATTTACGAGTTATTGTTACCAAATGGTAGTTGATATAATGTATTGTCACATAAGGCATCGATTTTTTAGCAAAGTGCGATTTCTCCCATTACTGTAGCTACCGAGTTTTTAAAATTTTTAAAAACACGTATATACAATACATAAAATGCTGTTTTTTCAAGATCTAAAGTCTAAACAATGGACATATCGCATTTTGAAAATGATATCTTCATATATACACACACACACACATATATATATATATATATATATATATATATATACATACACACATATATATATATATATATATATATATATATATATATATATACATACACACACATATATATATATATATACAGTATATCTACTTTATGTAAAGAACGACGCTTGTGTAGAAGAGCGTTCGCACAAGACGAGGAGAAAGAACGAACAAATGAAAAATGGGGTACTTCCCAGGAATCGAACCCGGGATCATCCAATTGCCGGTAGGACATGCTAACCACTACATCAAAGTCCCCGATCAGTCAGAAGTAGTAATTCTCCTACATACGAGCGGAATCAAATGCCCGGAGGGGGCACCTTCTCATGCTGCACATATATACATTTTAACTGCAAACAACACACGGTATAATTAATGTAAAGAACGACGCTTTGTAGAAGAGCGTCCGCCAAGACGAGGAGAAAGAACGAACAAATGAAAAATGGGGTAAAATGTATATATGTACTGCATGAGAAGGTGCCCCCTCAGGCCATTTCATTCCGCTCGTATGTAGGAGAATTACTACTTCTGACTGACCGGCAATTGGATGATCCCGGGTCCCATTCCTGTGAGGTATCCCATTTTTCATTTGTTCGTTCTTCTCCTCGTCTTGTACGGACGCTCTTCTACACAAGCGTCGTTCTTTACCTTAATTATACTGTGTGTTGTTTGCAGTTAAAATGTATATATATATGTGTGTGTATATATATATATATATATATATATATATATATATATATATATATATATATATATATATATGTGTGTGTGTGTGTGTGTGTGTGTGTAAGTTAAGATTTAATAGTTTTATTGTATAAATTAATAGCTGAATAAAAAAGTTTAATATTGGAACTGGTTTTGTACACGAGTATTCCCTGTTACCAAGGGAGAAATAAATGAATTAGGTTAAGAAGGATTTAGGCATATATATATATATATAATATATATGTGTGTGTGTGTGTAAAAATGAACAATGAATAATTCTTATATTCATATATTCTTATATTTCATATATTCTTATAATCTTATAATCATTTTTGCATATATAGTTCAAATTCACGGAACGCTGTCTGTATACGAAACGCAAGTTCAAATAAAAAAAAATATTTTCGTTCTATTTTATTTCTCCTGAATAATTAATGAATTATTTCTTTTTAAATTACTTAATCATTTTTTTAGATTTAGCTTAATAATGTAATCGTGTTAAATTCTGCATTGTTCATTTTCTTTATACATTCTCTCTTCGTTGTGAAAGATGAAGTCATGTCTTGCTTAACACTTAATTTTAAATTTTAAACATTTAATTTTGGCTCATATATATGTCTAATTTTAATCCATAATAAAATGCATATTTCAGTTTCCATTTTTAGTTAACTCGGCAGATCATAATAACATCAGGTCTGTCAATATACGGTTTAAAATAAAAATATGGCTTCATCTTCAAATATCTTGCTTATCTGTCTAAACATTGCTACAGCTAAAATATTTACCTTATCTTTAAATATTTTGCAAAATAATTCTGCCTATTGAAAATAAAAAAACAAAACAGGTCAGCATTAAATAATAATGATGTCATTAAAAGTTTAGGTATATAAACGTGTAGAATTTCTCCAGTGTTCATTCTGATTTGTCTGATCTGACTTAGAGGCTAAGCATTACCTGTAACATTTTAGCAGTAAGCTACAGTACGAGAATATCTTTGTCTTCTCCTACGAGCCTTGCTTTCTTCAGGGAACTTAGTCTTAAAATAGAGAAAATAATTTCCCGATACGCTACAAGAAGAATCGGGGAACCCTTAGAGAATTTAGTAAGCTTCACAGACTCCTCCAATCCCCTACAAGAAGAAATTGGAGAGTAGTATAAGAAAAACTACTGCGATTTCCCTCACGGTACCAGCTATTCCAAGGTAACAATCCATTGCTGCCACCTAACCAGAGCCCCCGTGAACCTCAAACCGCCCAAGGCCATAGACGGAGGGGTTAACAACTGGCGACCCCAGCAACCAGGATTCTTCTAGCATTCTAGACACTGGAATTAGAACCAACATTCAAGTAATCGTGGCTACATCCGTTAATCAGCGTGTCACGACTTCCAGTTCTTCACGTCCATCATTTGACCGGTGTGTCATGACTCCAAGTTCTCCACGCCCATTCTTTGTCCAGGAACAAGTGGCCAGCAAGACACGTCTTCAGGAGACGTCTTCAAGGATTTCGCCGTAGGAATCTTGTTAAGTACAGATCTCCTTTTCAAATTAATTACTAAACATTTGAGAAGTCAGTATAATTAACAGTTAATAATTAGTATCAAGCCAGAATTAACACAAAACACAGTGAACACTCCATACACCAGTGATACACTTCTTTTTATTGAAACCTAGTTATTTACATTATATTTAGCATACAATAATTTTATTTAATGTGCCAATCATAATATTACCATACATTCACGTACATTCGAGTGAATTTTTGTTTATATTTGTTTACAATTTTTCCAATTTCTTCCCCTAGTTAGGAAGCTAGGAAGGTCACTCAAGTTATCATTCCATAGATTGAGATCGGTTAAGCAGACCAAATTGGAATAGAATCACATATGAGCGATTCAGACGGTGCGCTTTCTGACATTGAAAATTTTTCTACCCCCATTTTTCTACCTACCCCGCGTCCTTCAAACATATTTCCAAACACGCAAACTTCAGATCAAGCACAAGCCAACATTTCTCAAACTGCTCGCCCAGCCTACATTAATTTAGGTAGACTTGTAAACCTTCCCCACACTGTCCTAGTTTTTAAGGGAACCATAGATAATAATTTCATTGAACCGCGCGTTAGACCTTGGATTGAGTCTCTAGAACAGCATTTCTTATGCGAAAACATTACAGATGATGACATAAAGATTAGGGAAGCTAAAAGGTTTATTGACCCTAAAGAGGAGAATGCCCATGATACAGTTACATATATCCCATCCATTAGCGAAGCTACAACTTGGGGCAATTTTAAAAAACACTTCTTAGAATTTTACAAGGAAATAACACTCGCACAACCTTTGGCCAGATTAGAAGCTGCCTTCCAAGCTAAATGGAAGAAAGAGGAGCACGAAGATTTAAATAATTTTATTACATGAACACAAACTCGTAGGAGAAGCCCTCCGACCCGCAGAAAATGCATGCAACATTACATTCACTTCACACTAAAGAAACCTAATAGTATCGGCATCCATTTACGAAAACCTACCCGTAGAACCTAGGGGTAAAAATCTCAAGAGAAATCTCAAGAGTGTCTAAATATTGACAAACCAGTAAATGAAGTCATAAACAAAACAAGGGAACATTACCCAGACTTAGCAAGCCAGAACTACCGGAAGGGTAGAGAGACCCCCATACACTACATCCAGCCACAACAACAAAACAACCCCATAAATCTAGGCCGATGCAGGAAACACCACCTCAGAAACAAGCCCCACAAACCCAGAATGCACATTGTACGCCCTCCTCCTTAGTGTTTTAATTGTGATAGTTTTGGGCACATCATGAGTCAATACAATTATCCCCCGTATTGCTTCCACTGTCATGAACATGGTCATCGCCGTGGCGACCGACAAAAATGTGCTGACAAAGCCCCTGCATGGTACAGGCCCCGCTTCCAGAGATCAAATCAACAACGTTCCCAAAAGCCCTCCAATTCTCAGAAACCAGTTAGTTTCCAGCCTCAACAGAACTACCAACCAAATAGATCACGACCACAAGGTCAACCACACTATTACCTGATGTCTAGACCCCAATATAATCAGCAAAGTCGGGTGTTCCAGTACGTAGAAGTACCCGTTGAAGAACCAGTTTCTCCAGAGTACACTTTTTAAGAAGACCCCTCCACTGTATACTGATTCGGTAGCATATGACTCAGGTCCTCCCATCGAAGTCAGTTCAATTTCTTTTTTAGATCCCAATTTTGGAGGCAGCAGTTCAGCCTCCTCCCTCCTAAATAGCAGTAATAAACCCACACACTCAAAAACTACCCATCAGAATTATAGGTGCGAACCTACTAGATTGCAGCACATATAACCGAGATTTAACCGCTCTCCTAGATACTGGAGCACATGCGACATTAATTAAGAAACAATGTACAGGTGAGTTACAAGAGAGTACAGATTATGAATATGAAATTAAGGCACCTTCGTGCCAACGCAGAAGAGTTAGAGGCACACCCATACCTACACATGGAGAAATAGAATTATATTTAGAAATTGGTAACGCGGTATATCCCGCAAAATGTTGTACTGTGAACGCAGTACCCACCCTCCAGACCGATATCTTACTAGGTATGAATTTATTCAACCAGAATGAATGGGAAATTTACCCATCTGGAACATTAGTTAAGTGTAGAAATAGGACACACCCTCTCCATGAGAATAATAGACAGGTGCCGCACGTTCAGCCTAATGCTAACAGAATCAATTTCGTTCAGATTTCCGAAAGAAATAGGAAACCCACGCCAGTTTATAGCAGTTCAAGTCAGTCGGTTGCATCCAGAGGGACACTCGCCCCAGAAATCAGCCCCCAGAGTAATCAGTTCCAGTTGTTCAATCCAGCAGGATCAACACAGTCAGTTTCCAGTCAGTCAGTTTCTTGTCAGCCAGTTTCAGTTAACTCAGCAGTTGAAATTGAAAATCCAACTGAAACGACTTTTCAGCCAATAAGTCAAATTTTAATCACCGAACAAGTGTCAGATTCACAATTTTTTCATATGCCCTACGGAGCATATAACAGTAGCACCTTATGAGAAGATTTGTTTCCTAGTGAGAGAAGCGGTCAAGGAAAACTATTAGAGTCAGATCGCACTCTTATTACAGAAAAAAGTATTTTCAAGGGAGATGTTCTTATCCCTTTACTTCCTGAATTTTTTGTATGGAACCAAAAAAATTTTTTCACACAAAAGTACCTTTATGAAGGGTCATATAAACAATCAAAACCTCAATTTTCAGATTTGTATTGAAAATAAACAAAAATCATAAACGGGACTAATTTGTCCTTTTAGGCATACGAGATCAATTAAAATTTTCCTTAAAAATAGAAAACTAAATACAGCTGCTAAATTTTTAATATTTTCCTTAGTTTCCTTAGTTTAGACGTTATAAATTTTACGTAGTAACTTTAACTAATACTTATTTGTAAATAAAATATATTTGGGATGAACAGGCCTATGCATCCCAAAATAATGCACCCAAAATTATAATAACATTAAAATTTGGAAAAAATATGATTATTTTGAGTTCCTATAGTGTTATGGGTTTATTTTGTGTGAAAGTCTTTGAAACAATTTCTTCTTGAATCGCAACATAAATGTACCTCACACTTTTTGCAGTACATTGTCATCTTTCCGTGACAACCAGGTAGTTTGCATTTTCCCCAATTGGACGAAACCATAGGGAAGTGTCCCATTTTATCTTTTCTTATATCTGTCTCTGGAATTGGCTTTGTTGCTCTCCCGGTTTTCTTCTTCAACTCAAAGGCTTTTCCCACAGTGTTACAACTTGGTCTTCCTCTTCTATTTTCCATGTGTTTACCACCATACAAAAGAGAATTGGAAAGTCGAATTTTGAATTCACAAAGAGAATTTTGCTTCCTAACATTGACATCGAGTGCACTTGCTGCTCGTTTATACAACAACCAACAATTTACCACCGTCAAATCAATCAAATGAAAGATGAGTCTTTGGTAGTATTTTTTGACCTGAAGGACATCCTGTAATATGCAATCAATTGGTCATTCAAGTCAATAACCCCCATGTGTTTGTTATAGACTGTAACAATAGCAGGTCTAGGAATTTCAATTTTTTCCTTTATCTTTCTGTCAAACCTTGAACACTTATCTATTGGGTGTGCGGATGCAAATGTTGATACAAGGCATACTGGTTTTGTGTCCAGCCACTTTACCGCTATGATATTGGTACTATCCTCATATTTGGTCTTCCACTCATCAAAAGAACCTCGACCAAGTGCTTTTAGTTGTTTGTCAGACATAAATGTCAAATTTGGTAGTCTATTCTGCTGTACAGTGCCGCAACACCATATTCCACGAGAAGCAAGATGATGAAGAAGAGGCAATGATGTGAACCAATTGTCGAAATACAATTTATGATTCTGAAAAGGAGGAATGCTCTCAGCAAGATTAAGTACAGCATTAGAACTTGGTTTGAGGTCTGGAACATTGGGATTATTTACAGGTTCTATTTTGCCTGTATAGGGCATAAAATCATACACCATACCCATGTGGTCTGCCAACTCAAAGATTTTATAGCCCCATTTGTGTGTTTTTTTAGGTAAATACTGCTTCATGCAAGACCGTCCTTTGAAGGGAACTATTTGTTCATCCACACACAAATGTTCTGTCATAGCAATCTTTTGAAATTTTGATTTGAGGTGGTTAACTAGAGGTCTTACTTTGGATAATCTGTCATCTTTGTCAAGCTGTGTATTGTCTACAATATGTAAATTTGATTTTATTTCCTCCCATCTGTCTCTGCTCATAACTGAATTTACCCTTTCATTTATTGCACCAATGCCACCCCAATGAAGTCTAGTATTTGGTATTTTACTAACCGACATGTACATACATAACCCTAACCATTGTTCTAACTCCATACAATCAATGGCAAGTGGTTTATTCGCATTTTCTGAACCGAGTATAGATTAGATTGTTCTACAATGCTACCCAATAGATCATCTGTAAAAAAAATTCGAAAGTAGTCTATGGGACTGAGTATATCTTCAGTATCATCATTACGCACATCATAGATAGGAACTGTTGGTGTGATCTGTCTTTCACGCATTTCTTCCCAAAACAGTCTTTCCCTGCTTATCCGTGGACGCTTAGTCATTCGTGGGGCTGCGGCTGTAGAGCTGTTGGCTTCTAAGACTAGTGTATCTTCAGCTTCATCATCTTCAGAACTACAATCTGAAGTGTAAAAATAATATGAGATAACTTTTGTGGCTAATGATATGATGGCAACCCAGTCCCATACATATATATATGGGGTGCTCCTAAAACTTGGAAAGGTATTATAATACTTACAAAATGTATACTACCGTTTTGATTGAATATGCTTCACATGGTGGAAGGGTAAGATAAATATACTGGTAAGTTCTAGACGTGCACAATTCTTATTCTCATTATAAATAAGACTGGGTCAAAATATAAAAAAAGTACCAACCCTCCAACGAATCGTCTTCTGAGATTGCAACTGCTTCATCCAACTCATTTACAACATATTCTTCAAAATCTTCAACATCACTTGAGCCCAAAGAATGCTGCACATATTGCAGTTTGGAGGCTCTTCTCTTCTCATGGTTATAAAAGGCACAGGTCCTAATGCCAGATGAACCTGAAAAAAATACATTCAACCTTAGTATAAGAACTACAAAAGAAACAACTTTGCTAAGTTCCCCATAAATTAATTACATTTTTTTAGAAATTACCATGAAAGAAAATACTAATTGAATGGTGAACTATGATAAAATTTTGAATGTTGTAAAATAAGATGGGTCAGCCTAGCTAAAAAGAATATTTTGATCTAAAAACATTGTGCACTTTAGGACAAGATATAAATCATTCATACGCCGAATGTGACAATTTAGTCCCCTTATGAAGTGGGTGCATAATAACATTTCAGTAATAATTATCAATTTTATCAAAGTCACATGTTCTTTTACATAACAATCTCTCATAAAATATGTAGATAAGTCAACATTACATTACCTGGTTGAGGATCCATGACGTATCGAAATCTTCAGGTGTAGGAAATTTGCACAACATCAAACGCAGGCAGCGTTTTCCCTCCAATTGAGCTTTAGTTTGATACCAAATATGAATTATCATACATCAATCGTTCACAAAAGATGCCAGAAGCGTCCCAAAAGGCTTGCCAGCCAATACCAAGAACATTTTGCCGTTTATTAGTTTTTTTTAAAAGAGGACAAATTTGTCCTTTTAGGAAGTAAATGGATAATTATTGCCCAATTTCTTAGTCATAGTCAGAATTCAGCTATCCCTGTTGTTTGTTTAAACAAAGGAAAAAGCCCTATTGAATTACCTTCAAATCAGAGAATAGGAACTGTTTTCACACTAAAAATAAATTCAGATTTCCCCACCAGTACTATAAATCGTGTTTCCAGTTCCTTAAATTTAAAACCTTTAATATTAAGAGAAGAATATAAGAAATGGCTGGAGCACTCCCTTCAGAAGTCACAAGCCTGACAGGATCCCAAACTACTGGAATCACTTCTCGATATCCTGATAAGAAATAGAGATGTGATTGCCCTAAAAGGAGATCCTCTGGGCCAAACTAATTTGGTCCCTTTCGAAATCAAGCTGGAACCCAATTCCAAACCCATCTTTATTCCTCCCTATAGGGTTCTACATTCCCAATTAGCAACTATTGAGGAACACATTAAGGACATGTTGGAGCAGGATGTCATTCAGCCTTCAGCTAGTCCCTGGTCCGCTCCTATGATTCTTGTTTCCAAAAAGGACGGAACATCTAGCCCTGGTGTAGATTTTAGACGTCTAAACCATATTACCATCCCAGACCGTTTCCCTATTCCAAACATGCAGGAAACAATTATGAACGTAGGGAGAGCTAACTTCTTTTCATCCCTCGATTTAGCATCCAGTTATTGGCAAATGGAGGTCAGTCCCGAATCTCAGGCATTGACTGCTTTTTCCACTAATCGAGGCCACTACGAATTCCATGTTTTACCTTTCGGAGTCCGAAATGGGCCTGCTAACTTCTCTACGTTGATGAATATAGTCCATTCCGACCTATTAGGTGTCGAAGCTGCGGTCTATCTTGACGATATTATCGTTTATAGTTCAGGTATAAAAACATACTTTCAACGTCTTCAGAATGTGCTAGTGCTATCACGTTTGAGAAAAGCACACCTTAAACTGAAACTTGCAAAATGCAACTTCTTACAGGAATCCCTGGTATACTTAGGAGTTCTACTATCATCCACTGGAATTAAACCTGATCCAACGAAACTTGGAGCACTGAAAAGGTACCCTCTACCTAAAACTATCGACGACGCTCGTGCATTTATTGGAGTTGTCGGATTCTATCGAAATTTTATACCCCAATTTTCGAACATTGCTAAACCTCATTACCAATTTGTTCCATGATTACACCAAACCCTTTGTCATAGCCACAGATGCTTCCTCCTATGGAGTAGGAGCCGTCCTATTACAGGACGTAGATGGTGTTGAATTACCTATTGCTTATGACAGTAAGCTTCTCTCTGAACCTCAACGGAATTATTTCACTACAGACCGAGAGGTTCTAGCAGTATATTGGGCTTTGAAAAATTCCGAAATATCGTCTACGGTTACGATATAACCTCTAAAACTGACCATAAGCCACTCACGTATCTCTTCAAGGACAAGCTACTTGAAGGACGGTTGTTGTTGTTTAGCTGATCAGCCCACCCTGATCGAGCAAGCCATCGGCACGCAGGTAACCGATCGCCCTCTCCGGAGTGGACCAGAGGTTCAGCGCACTAGTGATGTTGTGTTGTGTTCGTTTTGTGCTAGAGCGGTACAGTTTGTCATAATGTGTTCAATTGTTTGTGGTGTGTCCTGACACAGGTGGCAGGTGTCGTCTGTGGAGTTGTCTAGTCTGTGTTTATATGTCCGGAAGTTGGGGTGATGTTCACATCGGAATCGTACTAATTTAACTCGATCCGATCTGCTCAGGCTAATCTCTGACCTATCAATGGGTGGGGGCTTCGCACCTAGGACCGCATTGGGATCGAGTCGTGTCAGTGGTTCTGGTTTAGGGTGTGTGTGTGTGTGTGTATGTGTTTTCTGTACTGTGTGATGTCTGTTGGGCGTTGTATGGAATGCAGTATTTGGTTATAATGTCTCTCTGGTGTTACCTTAATAGAGCGAGGTGTTGGTGCATGATTGTACATGTAGTGGCAAGGGTGTTGTGGGTTAGTTGTCGCTGCTGCCATGAATTGTGTTCCCCTCATGTCTAAATGTTCCCTAACTTTCAGTATTTTTGTTTCTGCGTGCAGGTGTTCTATTGGTGTTGTTTGAGTACATCCTGGAATGATATGAAGTGCGTTGATTTGTATTGTCTGTAAGGCGTTTATGTGTGTGTTTGAGATAATGAGTGCACAGCATGGGCTAGCATAGTTCATAACTGAGCGAATATATTGTTTGTATATGAGTGATGTTGTTTCCTACTGGTGTCCAAAGTTTGTGCCTGTTAGTACCCTAAGCGTGTTAAGTCTTGACGTACATTTGTTTTTAATGTCCTGAATGTGGTTTGGAAAAGATAATGAGGTGTTGTATGTGACCCCAAGTATTTTGGTCCTGTTAATGTGTGCAATGTTGGTGTTGTTTAGTGTAAGCTGTGGAGTTATCTGGTGTTCTTTTGTATTGCTTGTAAGCAAGGTGATGGTTGATTTTGTGGGCGCTACTTTGAGTCTATTATGTGTGAGCCAGTCTTGTATACTGTTTATGTATGTTTGTAGGTTATTTGTAACGGTGTCGATGTTGTTGTGGGTCGATGTTAGAGTGATATCATCTGCATATGATGATAAGGTAAGCTTGATATCTATGGGTGTTGGAATGTCATGCATGTATAAGTTGAACAGTGTCGGTGAGAGAACAGATGATTTGCCATTAAATGTGACATGTGAGTATCTTCCTGAAAGATAGTTGCTCAGCCATCTTTTAGTGTTATTGTGTAGGTTTGTGTTGAGTATTTTGTTTATGAGAGGGAAGGGTTGGATAGCATCAAATACTTTACTAATGTCTATTGTTGTTAATAGTGTACGTTGAGCTGGTCGTCTCGAGTTGATGCCATCCATGATGTGCTGCGTGAGGTTAGTGAGTAATGTCGTGGTTGAGTGGTGAGGTCTGAATCCATGTTGAGTAGGTGATAGTGGTATGTGTGGGTTGGTGATTTGTAAGATTAGTCTTTATTTTACTTTAGAAGGTGTGCATAGTAAAGTAATGGGTCTATAGGAAGCTGGTTCTGTTGGATTTTTGTTTGGTTTGAGTAGTGTAATAATTTTACCTTGTTTCCATATGTCAGGAATAATACAGTGTTGGTATGAATATGTGCTGATGTTTGTGAGAGTAGTATTCCCTGTGGGCCTAAGTGTTTAAGATGTATGTTAGATATGTTGTCTGGTCCAGTAGCATTCGAATGCTTAATGTTTTTGATGATCTTGGTGGTCTGGTCTGTATTGAAGGGTGTAATGTACTCTGTAGGTTTTCTTGTGTCTGGCCGTTTGTCTGTCTGCGTGTTTCTGGTTGTTGTCTCTGTTTAAGTGACTTATCTTTGTGTAGTGATTAACAAGAATGTTAGCTTGTTGCGTATATGTTGGGATATTATTTTGGCTGCAACAGATAGCCGCGTGTGAGGTGTGAATGCTGCTGTTGAGTGGAAAATGCTGTTTATAGTCTTGTATAGCCTGGATGTATCTGTGGAGTGGTTTAGTGTTGTTATGAATTCCCTAAAAGTTTCTGTTTGTTTTTCTTTGAGATTGTTGTTTAGTTCTGTGTTGAGCTGTTGTATCTGCTGTTTTATGGTTTATGTGTGTGGTGTTTGTTTGTAGGACGGTTGAGTAGATGGGTTGTGTTGATTCAGGAGTTTGACTCTAAAATCGTATACAAACCAGGAAAACTTCAAGTTGTTCCAGACGGATTATCGAGATTCAAGCGCGACACCCAAGTGAATAAGATAGAAACTCTTCCTGTGTTCGACCACGAATTTTTGCAATATTCCCAACAGCAGGACCAACACACCCATAACCATCGGGCTCGCCTAGAACAAAAGGAACCATCTAAAATAAAAGAATAGTAGAACATAAAAGATGGGCTCGTACATTTTAGAAACGAGGATAAGATGGAAACGACCTCGTGGAAATACCAAAGGATCTCGTAGATATAGCCATCGGACATTGTCACGACTCACCTTTGTATGGCCACATGGGGCGGATTGCACCATCAAGAGTCTTTGGGAGCGATACCATTTTCCCGAAATGAACAAAATATACATGAATACATCGCTGAATGCCTGTCTTTTTTAAGACATAAAGGGAACATACCCTCGACAGCTCCCATGTATAAATGTCCAGTATGCCAACGGCCCTGGCAAAGAACTGGAATGGACATACTAGGACCATTCCCCAAAATATTAAAGGGAAACCAGTACATTTTTGTGTTTACGGACCACTTCTCGCGTTACAGTGAAGTTGTTGCCATTCCAAACCAGACCTCGTAAACTGTGGCAAGAGCCCTAGTGGAACGCGTCATCCAAAACCATGCTACTCCTTCCATCCTAATTTCGGAAAACGCCCTTAGTTTCACTTCCAAACTGTTCGAATCACTCTGCAAAATGTGTAAAATTAAAAACACACTTTGTGGCATATATACCATCCGCAGGCAAACGGCTTAGTGGAAAGACACAATCGGTAGATACTAGAAGCCCTCCGCCATGTTGTCGATGCACTCACCCGTACATGGGATGATTCCCTCCCCTTGGTAAAAACATCCATCAACAACGGCTATAACGTGTCCATCGGGGAAACCCCTTATTTCGTCCTAGATCACTACGACAAACGGCTACCTTCTGATTTGCCTGACCAAATCGACCCGGCAGTTCTAACACCTTCCGAGATGGCAGAAGCAAATCAGCAACTAGTTGAACAATCTTTCACAATTTGTGACATAATCCGATATGCCCTAGACCAACGAATGCCTGGTTGCAAAGAAAAAGATATTGACTCTCCATCACGATTACCGGACCTGAATCCAACAGAGAATTTATGTAGTTATTTATGTTATTACATATTGAAAGATCATACTTATTGAATTAGTTAGAGTTAGTCATATATAAGACCATGAAAATGAAGGCGAAATTCAAAAGTATTAACACAGAATAATGAGAAATTCGAAAAGGTATGAAAGTATTTTCTGAAGCAACCGTGAAGAGTAAACTGAATGCTCCATGCTCTGAGCTTGATATTCATACCCAATCAGTCACATTACCCAACCAGTCACCGCCTTGATGCAGTGTTGTAATGAAGCTGGATAAAAGTCAAATTTAACTAAATGACAAATTTACAATGGGTAAATAAATATTTTGTAAATCAAGAAATCCACTTGTATCAGACCAGAAGTTGATCAAAGCTTGTTATACCTCAATTTAGATTGTCTTCATCTCAAAAACTACCCATTTTCATTGGATTGAAACGATGGAATGACTTAAATGCCGATATAAAAAATATTGTGAATGTAAATTTGTTTGAAACCAAGTTGAAATCCCGATTAATAATGGCATACTAACAAAAATCTAGGATTAATGTCCATTACTATTGTTTATTAATTTCTCGTGTAACAAATGGAGCAAGGGCAACATAGGCGTCATCCCCATCAACAGACTATAATCGTCGGGATGCGCTGTTACATAAAGAGCGTGAAACCGCCAAGTGCTCATCGCAAATTATACCCAAAATGGGGTGGGCCATTAGGGCATATCATACTTTTCAGACTCCAAATTTCACTCTGGCTAATATGTATTTTTATGTAAAATTTAATTCTAAGAGGGGTTTCTTTTCTGCAACTTTTCCCAAAAATCGCGTTATGTTGAAATACTGAATATTCAATTGAACACAACCTCATATTTTTAACTCTTTGTCGTAATTTTTGCCATTTAGACACATTAACTTTGCTTAACTCTTACACAGGTTTAATACATACATACGTAAGAAAAAAATCTACTCCATTTGAATCTTTGTAACCATTTGGACGCAGAAGGCAAAGTTCAACATTCTCTCAATAGATGGCTCTGGGCAATTATGCCAGTTATAATTGTGAAGTAGAAGTGAGTTGACGCCATTTTTTTCGGTAAGTGTTTTTTGTAATTTTCCTAAGTTTAATCACCATTATTATATTTGTTTTGATAATAATTTCATTCTCGAAGTATTAAGGAAGCTCCCTGTTTACTTTGTTTAAGTAATATTTTTAAAAACTGTGAAGAAAAGACTTTATTCAAAGTTCGTTTCGAAATGGACACAAAGTTTTCATAGGGTAAATTTCTGTCTATGATAACACGTGTGTCCAATTGGATACATGAAATGAATTTTTCATTACGATTGTTTTTATGTACTGTTATATATATATATATATATATATATATATATATATATCGTAAAGAACGACGCTTGTATAGGAGATATTCCGCGCAAGACGAGAAAGAAAGAACGGAACAAATGAAAAAATGAGGTAACCACCTGGGAATCGAACCCGGGATCTTCCGATTGCCGGTCAGACGCGATACCATTACACCATGGACCTCACTCTTCCAAACGCCGTAATACTTCTACATACTCGCAGAAACCAATGCCCCAAGGGGGCACCTCCCGCATGCCGTAACATTATATACATTCAACTGCAAAGAACACTCAGTATAAATAACGTAAAGAACGACGCTTGTATAGGAGATATTCCGCGCAAGACGAAATATCTCCTATACAAGCGTCGTTCTTTACGTTATTTATACTGCGTGTTCTTTGCAGTTGAATGTATATAATGTTACGGCATGCGGGAGGTGCCCCCTTGGGGCATTGGTTTCTGCGAGTATGTAGAAGTATTACGGCGTTTGGAAGAGTGAGGTCCATGGTGTAATGGTATCGCGTCTGACCGGCAATCGGAAGATCCCGGGTTCGATTCCCAGGTGGTTACCTCATTTTTTCATTTGTTCCGTTCTTTCTTTCTCGTCTTGCGCGGAATATCTCCTATACAAGCGTCGTTCTTTACGTTATTTATACTGCGTGTTCTTTGCAGTTGAATGTATATATATATATATATATATATATATATATATATATAGAGAGAGAGAGAGAGAGAGAGTACTACCTACCACCCACTAATTACCTTATTAGACCTTTGTTGACTAATGGACACATAAATTATTTCATTTAGAAATGTTCTTACAAAAAAAAGATTGCTAAAAATGCTTATATATACACCTCCTATGCATATTTCAAGTAAAAAAAATGAACCTACGCTAAAATTAAATGCTACTGAATGACAAAGGGTTAAGCTTATGTTACACCATTATTACGAATTTTAAATTAAATTTGCAATGCCAAATTCAGTTTTCTATTACCAAAATAAATATTCATTACCAAATTTAGGTTAATTTGGTAATTAAAAATGCCGGTTGGCAACCCTGATTATAACCAAAAATTATATTCCTTGTCTATATTTATGGCGAAAGAACACTAAACATACTGATATGAATTTGTTACAGATTGGACAAGAGCGAGAATAAGCACCGACTAGAAGTGATGGCCGAATCTGCCCCCAAAACCAGGAAAATGTCAGGTTCAAAGCTCTCGGATGTTGTGGGCCCGGGGAAGGAGTTCATTCCCAGCGAGGTGCCGACTTGGAGAGCCGTTTTTTAGAGAGGGATTCGTCTGCAGGAGGAAAAGTTCCTCATTCATGACATCCAGAGGTCTAAATACCCTATCCGAGAGATGACTGACGAGCTGGCTTCACTCGTGATGACTCAGTGGAGGAAGTCGAATGTAAAGTTCTCCCTGCCTGTGACAATCACGGAAAAATCGCTCTCATATAAGATCTTGTTGAAATGGAAGGAGATGACAGACGTTGTGAACGGGAGAGTTTAGTCTGCTACCCAGGAGAAGAGGATGGCTGAGCTGGATAAACTCTGTGAAGTCTGAGTTTGCAAGCATCAGATCTTCTTTTGCGGCTCAGAGGGGAGTGGATACTCAGGATGCTCCCTCAAGGCCCATGTGAACTGTAACTGTCTTTTGGAGGTGAAGATTCCTAAACTGGACCTTCAGTGGCTGTACTACCAGAGAGTGAAGACTTCCGAAGCTTCAGGAATCCAGATGTCTTCTGTAGACTTCGAAGACAGCAGGAGACAGATCAAAGCAGCGAAGAGGAAGGAGGCTGAAGAAGCTTCTGCTGTAAAGAGGAAGAAGAAAGAGGACGCTACTAATGAGGAGCTTCTCATGAAAGACTTTGAGGAGGACGAAGAACCAAACTTGGAAGAAGCTGCAAAAGAAGCTTCTGGCAATGCTGAGGCTACTGAAGCTCCTATGGACGTTCCCTCTGAAGTACCTGTCGAAACTCCAACTTCTGCTACACGAAACTACATGAAGATCCAAGGAACAGCTTCAGCAGCTTTGAGGTACAGGGTGGCAAATGTTCCGGCAGCTGCAGTTGCACTGGCTTCCTGAACGACCTTATCAAGGCCGGTCATCTTTCCAAAGACAAGGCTTACTTGGCCACAGATGCCACGAAAGTCTGGAGGGCCATGGAGGAAGTAATAGCCTCATCAGTTGAAGCTCTCACGCAGAGGTCAGAGGAGGAGAAGATCTCTGGAATATTCTTTGATGGCAAGCAGGATAGGAACACAAAGATGTTGAAATATGACGAAGTGACAGGGAAATTTCATCCTGGCAAAGTGATTGAGGAGCATTACACTATCACGTGGGAGCCTCAAGGAAAATACCTCTTCCATCTCACTCCCGAGGAACCTGAGGAAGGAGAAATGCCTGCTCATAAGATCGCTCAGGGCCTGCATAAGTGGCTTCTGGATCACGGAGCTGACGAGAGCCTTGTAATATTGGAGGAGACTCTACCAACACCAACACGGGGTGGTCTGGAGGCGCCATAGCCCTATTGGAGAAGATGCTGGGTCGCAAGTGCCACTGGATGATCTGTCAGCTCCATGTGAACGAGCTCCCCCTGATGCACTTAATCATCAAGCTGGACGGCCCTGTAACTCCCCGGTCAGGCTTCAGTGGGCCTATTGGAAAACTTCTTGAGAAAGTGAATGAACTTGAGGTCAACTTCAACTTCAAACCAGTGGAAGGAACTGAAGATATCATAGAGCTGCCAGTAGAGATAGTCAAATCTCTCTCCACAGACCAGCACAACTGCTATCTTCTGATCAAAGCCATCAAGTCTGGAAGTCTCAGTCCACAGTTGGCTGGTCTCAAGTGCGGACCTCTGAACCAATCCAGGTGGCTCACTACTGCACAGGCCATCTTGCTGTTGTGGATGAGGGAGCACGGACTGAAGAGGGAGGTGTTGAGGAGGCTCGAGGTCCTCGTGAAGTTCTGCCTTAACTTCTACTTCAAAATGTACTACGACATCAAAGTGAAGCACCACCTCAAATTTGGTCCTGCACACGTTTTTTCAAACCTGAGGCTGCTGAGGAACCAGACTACCGAGGTCAGGAACATCATCTCTGCTGCAGTGATAAGAGGAGCTTACCACGCACATCCTGAGAACATTCTGGCTTCATTCCTGTGCAGTGAGGATGAGCATCAGAGAGCTTTTGCTGTGAGCCAGATAGAGAAGATCAGAGAAGGAAGAGACTTTGGTGATACGACAGTAAAGCCCCATAAAAATCCCAAAGCCAATCTGCAAGCCACTTCACCTGAGGATCTCATCAACTGGGAATCAGAGAATATTTACGAGCCTATTTTCACCTGCAAGATGACCTTGACTGAGCTCGAGGATCTCAGGAAAACTCCACTCAAAGTGGACGCTTTCTCTGTTCATACTCAGTCCTGCGAGAGAGCTGTACAGGAAGTCTCAACTGCTTCCCAAGCTGTGTACGGTACACAAGAGGAGAGATGGGTGGGTGAGAGCCAAGATAGACCATCGAGAAATGCTCCCAATGTTCAGATCGAAGCAGGACATACTTAAGAGCTTTCCAGGTTCGAGTGGCTGATGAAGAGGCTGAAGCCATCGTTAATGCTCATAAGAGCTGAAAGTCCTCATAAGATCATAATATAAGATCTTATGAGGCCACGCTTTTCAGGGATACAGGAAGAACAGGCGTGTAAACCTACACGTGGAGGTGGCAAGTCTCCCGCTACTTGATCAGAGTAGAGCTGGTGAGCCGCGCCTATTCTTTGAAGAAAAACTTAAAATCTTAAGTTTTACGTGAAATCTAAACATTTTTTCAGCAACCAGAGGTGCTGAAACACGCAAGAAAAAGCAGCTTTTAGACTAAATCATATGCAGAACAGCTGCGCGCTTTGGTTTGGGTGCCCTGAGGCTGCGTTAGACAGCCTTCAAATCAGAAAATCGCGATTTTGACCATGAAAATTAAATTTTTCGGAAAAGTTGCAAATAAACTCATCTTAGAATTAATTTTTACATAGGAATACATATTAGCCACTTTGTTTTTCCAAAATTTCAACCCTGAACCCAGAGTATGATATCCCCTAATGGCCCACATAGGATTATGAAAAACAGGAAAAAACCGTTACGAAATCCTCGACCTCCGAGACCATTCCAAACTAAAGATCACTCACGCTGATAATTTGAAGATAGCTACCGAACAACACCTTCCCAAAAAAAAACCTGCCAGGCGTTCGAGCCGCCTACACTTCGAAAGATCAAGGTATTAACAAATCCAGTAAGAACCACACAACCGAAGTGGTCACTGCGGAAACAACTACCCATGACGAATAATGGTACCTCGTAATACCACCAGTACTCGAGCCAATTTCTGAACAAGATGTCCCAGAACTGAGAGTCCCATCGGAACCAGACCCTGGAGAAACCGCTTCTAGAGGAACACTCAGTGGAACTCCACCATCTCTTCCATCTCCACCATCCCCGTCACCACCCTCACCGGTTGATGATCAACACACGGACCCTACATACCGGCCAAAAATGCATCAACCACGTGATGTGTATATATATATATATATATATATATATATATATATATATATATCTAATGTTTCAGACCAACAAAGACCCCAGGATCCACCCACGGCTGGTCCACCCAACTGTGCTCGTAATCGTGTATTGTGTATGTCCGCCGTGGTGGCGGAGGGGACCCACAATTCGACGTGGGCTCCGAACCAAAAGAACATAAGAAATTTATGCAAAAACTGCGGGTAAATTGGCAACGACCAATTTTTACGAAACTAAATAATTATCAATTTAAAACTAATTAATTATCGATTTAAAACTAAAGATAGAATCTCTGGATCCAGAGGATCAAGTCATAATAGACTACTATCCACAAATATGTTACATTCTATATCTATTTATAACCGACATGCAAATATATCAGATCCAGAGAATCCAGTCAATTTCATTACGGTATCCATCAAGTCACGGTCCATATCGAATGCGGACCAAGTCAAAATTTACAACCATACACATTACAATATATACACTTACGAGGAAAAGTGTAGGTGTGGCTGTAAAGACTGTACAGTAATGTAGAAATGTGTGTGCACCCATTTTGGGTCTCCCATTTAAAGGTGTTTGTGGGGCAAGTGAAGATCATGAGTTTTTCAATACCTCACAGTACTATGGGGGGCACCGCTCGGCAGAGGAATCTCTTTAAATGGGGTGTGTAAGGACAGAGAGTATTCCCTAACCCAAGACGCTGCCTCCCTATATCCCACAACACTTGTGTTGAGCTGTGGGATCTATTACCACAAAGCCTTAATTTTACTACCTTAAACTATACCCTTTATATCGACATATGCGTCTAATCGATTTGTAAACATGTTTATAGACGTGCTACTAATTACTTCTACCGTCAAACTATTCCAGCTATTTACTATTCTAAGCGTAAAAAAGTTTTTCGCAACTGCTGTCTCGAACCTTCTACTTGTCAACTTACACCCGTTATTTCTAGTCCTATTATATTGAGATATTTCGAAAAAGCTATCTCTATCTACGTTATCGAACCCATTCATAATTTTGAAAACCTGGATTAGATCACCCCTTAGCCTCCTAGTCTCGAGTGTTGTCAATTTTAACTCCTTAAGCCTAACCTCGTACGACTTTGACCAAAGCGACGGAGTCATCTTACTTGCTCGTCTTTGAACTCTTTCGATTTTGACTATATCTTTGCGCATATGCGGATTCCAAAATTGGATCGCGTACTCCAAATGGGGTCTAACTAATGATTTATAAAGATGAACTATAATATCGCGCGATTTCAACTCAAAATTCCGAGCTATAAAACCTAACACTTTGAACGCCTTATTGACCGCTGCTGTACTTTGTTTCGCTACTTTTAAATCACCAGTGACTATAACTCCTAAATCTTTTTCCTGCTCTACGCTTGTTAAATCTTTCCCTGACATACTATACGCAAAATTACCGTTACGCGAACCTATATGCAAAATTTTGCACTTATCCACGTTAAATCTCATTTGCCATGTGACTGACCAATCAACGATTTTATTCAGATCTTCCTGGATTTTACCTCTATCTTCGTCATTAATCGCCCTACCACCCAGCTTCGTGTCATCCGCAAACTTTGAAACTGTACTGACTCGGCCGACATCTAAATCGTTAATATATATAAGAAAAAGCAAGGGTCCCAATACAGAACCCTGAGGAACGCCACTCGCTACATTAGCCCAACACGACTCCGCTCCATCAACGACCACCCTCTGTTTCCTACCTCGCAACCACTCTTCTAGCCAATTTATTACTACACCCCTGATTCCATGAGCCTTAGTTTTTTCAATGAGTCTTTTGTGCGGCACGGTGTCAAACGCTTTTTGAAAATCTAAATACACTACATCAACCGCCCGATGTCTATCGTAAACGTCAACCACGCTTTGGAAAAATTCTAAAAGATTAGTTAAGCAAGATTTGTTTCGCCTAAAACCGTGCTGCGTATTTCTAACTAGTTATGCACTTCTAAGTGTTCGACTATACGATCCCTAATTATTGATTCCAGTAGCTTACCTACAACAGACGTTAAACTGATTGGCCTATAATTTCCCGCCGCACCTTTATCGCCTTTCTTAAAGATAGGTGTTACGTTTGCTAACTTGAAATTATCTGGTACGCACCCCTCAGAAATAGACGCATTAAAAATCTTTGTTAGCGGCACAACAATGCTATCTTTTAATTCTTTTAGTTGTATGGGATATATGGAATCCGGCCCGGTGATTTACGCGTTTTCATTTTATCAATATAGCGCATTACTCCCCTTCACTAACCACGATATTATCCAAAATATTACCATTATCAAAAGGTATTATGTCTATGACCGTAGGGATATTCGTTACATCTTCTATAGTAAAAACTGACGTAAAAAATTCGTTTAGCAAGGTAGCCATTTCCTTGTTTTCAGAACTAGATCTCCGTTTACATTTTTCAATGGCCCCAAGACACTTTTTACTGGATTTCTATTATTGACGTATTGAAAGAATCGCTTGGGGTTTTCTTTACCGTCACGAGCTATGGAGATTTCAAATTCGCGCTTGGACTTTTTTATTACACTTTTCGCTTCACGCCTTAGAGATATGTAGTTGTTTCGTAACAACATTATCTTTATCGCACTTATATAGCCTATAAGCCCTATCTCTACTCTTTATAATGTCTCCTACTCTAGAAGTAAACCACAAGGGCTTGTTGTTTACTTTCGCACGCTTAATTTTGTACGGTACACATTCCTCATTTATAGTCCTAAATACTTTTCGAACGATTCCCACATTAGTTTTGCGTTGGAGTTCCCCATTACGTTTTCCCAATTGACGTGTGAAAATTTATTTCGAAATTTACTAAAGTCTGCGTGCTGGAAGTTAGGAATTTTAGTCGAGTTAGTTGGTTTCGAGTGACTTACTGAGAGGACAAACTCTACCATATTGTGATCGCTATTGCTTAACGGTTCTATTACTTGAAGATCAGTAATTAGCCTATCATCCGTAGTTATTACTAAATCTAAAATACTGTCCAACCTCGTAGGTTCCCCAACCTTTTGAATAAGAAAGCTATCCTCGAGAAAATTAACTAAACGATTACCTTCCGCGTCTCCCTGCATTGTATCGTAATTCACGTTGGCGCAATTAAAGTCACCCATAACTAAAGCCTGCTCACTACCGATTATTCTCTTTAGTTCACGATATAACGCTTCGTCCGTATCAGCTGTTTGATTAGGGGGCCTATATATAACCGCAACAAGAAGTTTGAAATCGTTCAATTTAAGTTCTGCTATAGTCGAATCTATCGGTTCTGGAATTGAGTGCTTTACTTCTATAACGTTCGCAATATTATCTTTGATATACAACATAACACCGCCTCCTCGCCTACCTATTCTGTTTTTAACAAAAAGTCTATAACCTTTAATTTGATACTCCCCTACAAAGTCACGTGTTTCAGTGCTAAGCCACGATTCATTTATCGCAATTAAATCATAGTCTTTACAAGCAATTAAAGAAAAAAATTCGTTTATTTTATTTCGTAGGCTACGAGCATTTAAGGATAGAACCTTCAAATTGTTTGTAATTGCGACACCTTCGCGAGCGCAGGGGAAATTTGTGGAATTTACGCTGGGACCGTTCGGTTACGGCAGCCTGAAAAGAAGAGACAGTATTATGAAATAGTCTTCCTAAACGCGCAGCTCCAACGTCATTAAGATGAAGTCCATCTTCGAGGAACAAGTCCCTCCTGCCGTAGAAACTGTTCCAAAAATTTGCAAAATGCACTCCTTCCTGTTGGCAAAGAGACTTTAGGTTATTGTTAATATAGGTCGCCTTGCTGTAGAAATCGCTTCGTTGGATAATTCGAGGAAGTATACCTGTTAAAACAATCTTATTAGTTTTCTCCTTTAGTCGCTCTAATAAGTCCCTGTACCTAGCCAGCAGTTCTTCCGATCTAGAATTTAAAACGTTATTAGTACCGACATGAATAACATACGTTGTGTCCTCGGGTACCGTCTGTAAAATGGTCAACACTATTAGTTATATCCTCCACCCTTGCACCAGGGTAGCAGTAACGGCGCCTACGACGAGGGTTTCTCCCACAGAATTCCTCGAGCTGCCCTCGAACAATGGAATCGCCAACGAGTCGTATTTCCGGTTCATCAGCATCTTCGAAACCTAAAACAGAAAACTTATTGCTTGTTATTACTGGTAGACAGGTCTTTGCTTTTCTCAATGGGGCTCCATTTCGCACTCGAACGAAGGGTTGGGAACTAGGGGAAGAGAGAGGGCTATTATACTATTTATATTATTAGTAGAAACTGAGGCAGGAGGGGTCGTAACTGGAGTCTCAAGGGATTCTAATTTTGCCGTCAGGAGCATCACGCTTTCTTCAAGTCTCACCCTGGCCTCCTCTCACGTTCTAACTCGTTCCTCAGCACTTCCATGCTTAAGCACCACCTGCAAACTAACTGTTCATTATTATTAGCCATTGTAAACGCGTAAGCAGCAAATTTCCCTTCACAGCGACTGCAAGTACTTGACGGGGGTGCCATGCTTTTAATTAGTTGAACAAAAAAAACAAAAATATATATATATATATATATATGTGTGTATATATATATATATATATATAAATATATGTGTGTATATATGTGTGTGTATATGTATATATATATATATATATATATATATATATATATGTGTGTGTTTGTGTGTATATGTATATATATATATATATGTCTATATATATATATATATATATATATATATATATATATATATATATATATATATGTATGTGTATATATATACATATATATATATATATATATATATATATGTATATATATATATATATATACATTCTTAACTAAATTACTTCGTGCTACTAATCATTCATTAACGAATATATTTCATTTATTGACGTTATTCAGTACTATATTATTTGATCAAACCAAGGGTACTGCCTTGTTTGTTTTTCAAATCAATCAGGAAACGTGCAGTCATAAGGTTGAAATTCCCTTGGTTTGCCTTTGTAGTTTTTCAAATCTATCAGAAACGTGGTTTCTTAAGGTTCATTTTTCCTTCACACACTACCTGACCTCCAAAAGGATCACCTACCGTGGGAAAAAAGGGATTAAGTCAGTAAACAGCGACCAGATAAGTTTCATTTAACACTTTTTCTTTAACAGTTCTTTCGTCGGTAGCTTAATTATATATTCATTTAGCATAAAATTGTGTTACAAGAACCTGTTTCTGCGTTTCAAGAACAATTTTCGGGTTTTAGCAGGTGACGGCACAATAAGCACGCGGTAACCTACGTTGTAATTTATTAATTTCCAAACGCTCGTTTTGTTTTTTTTTGTTTTTTAACTAATTAAAAGCATGGCACCCCCCTCAAGTACTTGCAGTCGCTGTGAAGGGAAATTTGCCGCTTACGCGTTTACAATGGCTAATAATAATGAACAATTAGTTTGCAGGTGGTGCTCAAGCATGGGAGTCCTGAGGAACGAATTAGACCGTGAGAGGGAGGCCAGGGTGAGGCTTCAAGAAAGCGTGATGCTTCTGAGGGCAAAATTGGATTCCCTTGAGACTCCAGTTACGACCCCTCCTGCCTCAGTTTCTACTAATAATATAAATAGTATTAATAGCCCTCTCTCTTCCCCTAGTTCCCAACCCTTCGTTCGAGTGCGAAATGGAGCCCCATTGCGAAAAGCAAAGACTTGTCTACCAGTAATAACAAGCAATAAGTTTTCTGTTTTAGGTTTCGAAGATGCTGATGAACCGGAAATACGACTCGTTGGCGATTCCACTGCTCGACGGCAGCTCGAGGAATTCTGTGGGAGAAACCCTCGTCGTAGGAGCCGTTACTGCTACCCTGGTGCAAGGGTGGAGGATATAACTAATAGTGTTGACCATTTTACAGACGGTACCACCGAGGACACAACGTATGTTATTCATGTCGGTACTAATAACGTTTTAAATTCTAGATCGGAAGAACTGCTGGCTAGGTACAGGGACTTAATAGAGCGACTAAAGGAGAAAACTAATAAGATTGTCTTAACAGGTATACTTCCTCGAATTATATATCCAACGTAACGATTTCTACAGCAAGGCGACCTATATAAACAATAACCTAAAGTCTCTTTGCCAACAGGAAGGAGTGCATTATGCGAATTTTTGGAACAGTTTCTACGGCAGGAGGGACTTGTTCCTCGAAGATGGACTTCATCTTAATGACGTAGGAGCTGCGCGTTTAGGAAGACTATTTCATAATACTGTCTCTTCTTTTCAGGCTGCCGTAACTCGAACGGTCCCAGCGTAAATTCTACAAGTTTCCCCTTCGCTCGCGAAGGTGTCGTAATTGCAAGCAATTTGAAGGTTCTATCCTTAAATGCTCGTAGCCTACGAAATAAAATAAATGAATTTTTTTCTTTAATTGCTTGTAAAGTCTATGATTTAATTGCGATAAACGAATCGTGGCTTAGCACTGAAACACGTGACTCTGTAGGGGAGTATCAAATTAAAGGTTATAGACTTTTTGTTAAAAACAGAATAGGTAGGCGAGGAGGCGGTGTTATGTTGTATATCAAAGATAATATTGCGAACGTTATAGAAGTAAAGCACTCAATTCCAGAACCGATAGATCCGACTATAGCAGAACTTCAATTAAACTTCTTGTTGCGGTTATATATAGGCCCCCTAATCAAACAGCTGATACAGACGAAGCGTTATATCGTGAACTAAAGGGAATAATCGGTAGTGAGTAGGCTTTAGTTATGGGCGACTTAATTGCGCCAACGTGAATTACGATACAATGCAGGGAGACGCGGAAGGTAATCGTTTAGTTAATTTTCTCGAGGATAGCTTTCTTAGTCAAAAAGTTGGGAACCTACGAGGTTGGACAGTATTTTAGATTTAGTAATAACTACGGATGATAGGCTAATTACTGATCTTAAAGTAATAGAACCGTTAATCAATAGCGATCACAATATGGTAGAGTTTGTCCTCTCAGTAAGTCACTCGAAACCAACTAACTCGACTAAAATTCCTAACTTCTAGCCCGCAGACTTTTGTAAATTTCGAGATAAATTGTCACACGTCAATTGCGAAAACGTGATGGGGAACTCCAACGCAAAACTAATGTGGGAATCGTTCGAAACAGTATTTAGGACTCTTAATGAGGAATGTGTACCGCACAAAATTAAGCGTGCGAAAGTAAACAACAAGCCCTTGTGGTTTACTTCTAGAGTAGGAGACATTATAAAGAGTAGAGATAGAGCTTATAGGCAACATAAGTGCGATAAAAACAATTTGTTGTTCCGAAACAACTACATATCTCTGAGGCGTGAAGCGAAAAGTGTAATAAAAAAGTCCCAGTGCGAATTTGAAATCTCCATAGCACGTGACGGTAAAGGAAACCCCAATCGATTCTTTCAATACGTCAATAATAGAAATCCAGTAAAAAGAGTCTTGGGTCCATTGAAAAATGTAAACGGAGATCTAGTTTCTGAAAACAAGGAAATGGCTACCTTGCTAAACGAATTTTTTACCTCAGTTTTTACTATAGAAGATGTAACGAATATCCCTACGGTCATAGACATAATACCTTTTGATAATGGTAATATTTTGGATAATATTGTCGTTAGTGAAGGGGAGGTAATGCGCTATATTGATAAAATGAAAACGCGTAAATCACCGGGGCCGGATTCCATATATCCCATACAACTAAAAGAATTAAAAGATAGCATTGTTGTGCCGCTAACAACGATTTTTAATGCGTCTATTTCTGAGGGGTGCGTACCAGATAATTTCAAGTTAGCAAACGTAACACCTATCTTTAAGAAAGGCGATAAAGGTGCGGTGGGAAATTATAGGCCAATCAATTTAACGTCTGTTCTAGGTAAGCTACTGGAATCAATAATTAGGGATCGTACAGTCGAACACTTAGAATTCCGTAAGCTAGTTAGAAATACGCAGCACGGATTTAGGCGAAACAAATCTTGCTTAACTAACCTTTTAGAATTTTTCCAAAGCGTGGTTGACGTTTACGATAGACATCGGGCGGTTGATGTAGTGTATTTAGATTTTCAAAAAGCGTTTGACACCGTGCCGCAGAAAAGACTCATTGAAAAAACTAAGGCTCATGGAATCAGGGGTGTAGTAATAAATTGGCTAGAAGAGTGGTTGCGAAGTAGGAAACA
>JAJOZX010000678.1:817500-820000 GCA_023014485.1 Bathynomus jamesi
CGAAGACGAGATGGAGAGACTGTGTGGTGGCGGACATCAGGGAGAAGGACTTGGAGGAGGACGTGGTATACGACAGAGGAGAGTGGAGAAGACGAACCAAAAACAGCGAACCCATGTAAAGATGGGATAATAAGCTGCGGAAGAAGATATATATATGTATATATATGTGTATATATATATATATATATGTGTGTGTATATATGTATATAATATATATATATATATATATATAATATATATATGTGTGTGTATATATATATATAATATATATATATATATATATATATAGTGTGTGTGTGTGTGTGTGTTATATTATATATATATAAATAAACAGGAACACCAGAAAAAATACAAACATTTTTCAAGGTTTAATAGTACCAACGTTTCGGAATGCACTAATTCCATCTTCAGGGCTAAAACAATAAAATTCCAAATCACATACAAAATACAATTTGCTTAATAACAATTTAAAATAAACTTAAAAAATTATAAAAAGTAGCTAAGAAAATGTAAAACATTAAAACTAAAAGGTAAATAAATGTGAAGTTAAAAAGTTAGAATTATAAAAAGTAAAAGCATTAAAACTGAAATGTAAATAAAATAAACTAGTACCTTAACCAAAACATAGCAGATCTATCGATGATTCGTCAGAATTTAGGTCTGGTTTTAGTTTATAAATAAACAAAGACTCCATAGTTTTAAGCTTAAGGTCAGAGCTTCCGGCAGCAAGTACGGTGAAATTAGACTGTGAAATTGGGTGGTTATTGTTGTGCGAGTGATTACGTATGAGAGAATTAGGTGGTTTGCCAAGGGGTAAATTTGTACGGACCGATTTACCGAGATGTTCGTAAATACGAGATTTTAAATGTCTTTTAGTTTTACCTATATATGACCCCATACAGTGGTCACACTTGTATTGATAAACTATAGATGACTTAAGAAGTGTAGGAATAACATCCTTGTATTTAAATAAATGGTAAATCGATTTAGACGGGGTGAATATAATTTTTATACACAGTTGTGGGTAGAATTCCTTGAGCAATTTTAAAAGTTTGTTTCTAATGTTAAAACTTGAGGTTCCCATATAGGGCAAGTGAAATACAGGATATCTTTGGGGACTGTGATTAAGTCTCTAGTTGTAGGGCTTATTAGTCTATTTAAGGTTCTGCCTATTGTAGTCTCCACCAGTCTAGAAGGGAAATTATTCTTGGCAAGGAGTTTTCGGATGAAATCTAGTTCATCGTGTAGTTTGAAGTAATCTGAACAGATATTGAAAGCTCTATTGGTCAGAGTCGAGATTAAATTTCGTTTGAAACCTAAAGGGATAAAGGAAGAAAAGTTCGTAGTAAGATTGGTGAATGTCGGCTTTCGGTAAACGGAAGTTTCAAAAGAGGAATTAGTTTTATTATCTTAATGTCCAAAAAGGACAGAGAGCTATTAGATTCAACTTCTGAAGTAAATTGAATGTTAGGTGCTTAGAATTAAGGTAATTACGAAACAAAGGGATATGGTCTGGTGATTTAAACAGGAGAAAAGTGTCATCAATATATCTTCTATAAAAAAACCGGTTTAAAGTTGGAAGGACACTCATTCAACCATTTGACTTCATGATGACACAGAAACGCGTTAGCTAAGGTGGGACCAAGAGGCAGACCCATTTGAACACCTTCAGTCTGTTTAAAATATTCACCGTTGAATATACTGTAAATATAAGGTCTTCCACGGAAAATTTTAGTAGTTCTTTCATTTGGCCTCTATTAAAACCCTGCACAGTATCAGTATTATTAAAAAGATTGTCAATACATATATCAATAGTTTCTGCAACAGGCACATTGGTAAATAAAGATTTTACATCGAAGCTAGCCATTGTGTAAGAGTTATTATTTAATGAGGTAATTTCTCTAACGAAAGAAAAAGAATCCCGTGCTGTATACAAATTATAAGTTATAGGTGATAGTATGGGAACCAAGAATTTTGAAAGGTTATAACTAAAAGTTCCTAGAGCCGATAAAATTGGCCTAAGCGGACAATTAGGTTTGTGTATTTTAGGGAGTCCATAACATAATGCCTGGGCTGGATCCAGAAACAAATAATTTAGCAAAAACCGTGTCTGAGATTATATTATAGATTTAAGTTTTCTAAGATACCTATTAATTTTATCTTCCTGTTTTAAAATTAAAGCAAAAATGTCACCAGTTACTTTAGTAAACCTAGTTGCATCATTTAAAATATCTAACATTTTATCGACATAAACATTCCTGTCCAAAAGAACAACGCATTGCCTTTGTCTGGTCTTGTAACCACCAATGACTTGTCCAAGACAGATTTCTTAGACTTTGAAACTCTTCCACCTCCATATTAGATCTATTGCCATAAGGGCTAAAAGCATAAAATGAAGTAAAAGCTAAATTACGTAAATTATTAGATAAAAAGTTAAAACCTTTACTATGTGGGTCAAAGAATGAATGTTTAAAAAGGTCCTTAAAAAATAACTCAAAGT
>JAJOZX010000678.1:827500-832500 GCA_023014485.1 Bathynomus jamesi
AGAGATTCCTCTGCTGAGCGGTGCCCCCCATAGTACTGTGAGGTTTTGAAAAACTCATGATCTTCACTTGCCCAACAAACACCTTTAAATGGGAGACCCAAGATCAGTGCACACACATTTCTACATTACAGTACAGTCTTTACAGCCACACCTACACTTCTCCTCGTAAGTGTACACACATATATATAATATATATATGTATATGTATATATATGTATGTATATATATATATATATGTATGTATGTGTATATATATATATATATATGTATGTATATATATATATATATATATATAATATATATGTGTATATATACATACATATATACAGAGGGTGGTCGTTGATGGAGCGGAGTCGTGTTGGGCTAATGTAGCGAGTGGCGTTCCTCAGGGTTCTGTATTGGGCCCCTTGCTTTTTCTTATATATATTAACGATTTAGATGTCGGCCTAATCAGTACAGTTTCAAAGTTTGCGGATGACACGAAGCTGGGTGGTAGGGCGATTAATGACGAAGATAGAGGTAAAATTCAGGAAGATCTGAATAAAATCGTTGATTGGTCAGTCACATGGCAAATGAGATTTAACGTTGATAAGTGCAAAATTTTGCATATAGGTTCGCGTAACGGTAATTTTGCGTATAGTATGTCTGGGAAAGATTTAACAAGCTTAGAGCAGGAAAATGATTTAGGAGTTATAGTCACGGGTGATTTAAAAGTAGCGAAGCAAAGTACAGCAGCGGTCAATAAGGCGAACAAAGTGTTAGGTTTTATAGCTCGAAATTTTGAGTACAAATCGCGCGATATTATAGTTCCACTTTATAAATCATTAGTTAGACCCCATTTGGAGTACGCGGTCCAATTTTGGAATCCGCATATGCGCAAAGATATAGACAAAATCGAAAGAGTTCAAAGACGAGCAAGTAAGATGATTCCGTCGCTTAGGTCAAAGTCGTACGAGGATAGGCTTAAGGAGTTAAAATTGATAACACACGAGACTAGGAGGTTAAGGGGTGATCTAATCCAGGTTTTCAAAATTATGAATGGGTCTGATAACGTAGATAGAGATAGCTTTTTCGAAATGTCTCAATATAATAGGACTAGAAATAACGGGTGTAATTTGACAAGTAGAAGGTTCGAGACAGCAGTTGCGAAAAACTTTTTACGCATAGAATAGTAAATAGCTGGAATAGTTTGCCCGTAGAAGTAATTAGTAGCACGTCTATAAACTTGTTTAAAAATCGATTAGACGCATATGTTGATAGAAAGGGTATAGTTTAAGGTAGTAAAATTAAGGCTTTCTGGGGATAGATCCCACAGCTCAACACAAGTGTTGAGGGATATAGGGAGGCAGCGTCTTGGGTTAGGGGATACTCTCTGTCCTTACACACCCCATTTAAAGAGATTCCTCTGCCGAGCGGTGCCGCCCATAGTACTGTGAGGTATCGAAAAACTCATGATCTTCACTTGCCCCACAAACACCTTTAAATGGGAGACCCAAAATGGGTGCACACACATTTCTACATTACTGTACAGTCTTTACAGATAGGTAATTGTTTCGTAACAACATATTATCTTTATCGCACTTATATAGCCTATAACCCCTATCTCTACTCTTTATAATGTCTCGTACTCTAGAAGTAAACCACAAGGGCTTGTTGTTTACTTTCCCACGCTTAATTTTGTACGGTACACATTCCTCATTTATAGTCCTAAATACTGTTTCGAACGATTCCCGCATTAGTTTTGCGTTGGAGTTCCCCATTACGTTTTCCCAATTGACGTGTGAAAATTTATTTCGAAATTTACTAAAGTCTGCGTGCTGGAAGTGAAGAATTTTAGTCGAGTTAATTGGTTTCGAGTGACTTACTGAGAGGACAAACTCTACCATATTGTGATCGCTATTGCTTAACGATTCTATTACTTGAAGATCAGTAATTAGCCTATCATCCGTAGTTATTACTAAATCTAAAATACTGTCCAACCTCGTAGGTTCCCCAACCTTTTGAATAAGAACGCTATCCTCGAGAAAATTAACTAAACGATTACCTTCCGCGTCTCCCTGCAAACTATCGTAATTCACGTTGGCGCAATTAAAGTCACCCATAACTAAAGCCTGCTCACTACCGATTGTTCTCTTTAGTTCACGATATAACGCTTCGTCCGTATCAGCTGTTTGATTAGGGGGCCTACAGTACTGGCGAAATTATTAGGAATTTTTTTAAAATATCATTTTTTGGTATAAAAGGTTAAATTAAACCAATTTTAAACGTTGAAAAGTTATTTTTTCTACACAAGAATACATGGTCATTATTTAGCAATAGTTTAGTACTTAGTTTGACCCACCTTAGCTGCCATAATGGCTGCGACACGCTTCGGCATGCCATGAATCAATTTTTTGCATAATTCTTTAGTCGAACGAAGCGTGTTTGTTCGTCAGTTGTCGTTTGGTTGTCGTGCGATGCGGGTGTGTTTCTTTCTTTTACGTGTCATTGTAACTACCGTTTAATTTAAATAGTGTATTTACCCAATTTCGGCAATTATTTGTTACAGTTTTTAAGTGAATTTGAAAATGGGGCGAAAGAATGACTTGAGTCCACGGAAAAATGGGCAAATACAGGTTTTATTAACTTCTACATTTAAACAAAAGGAAATCGCTGCCAAACTCCATGTTTCACCACAGTCAGTACTTCGTATTAAGAAAAAAATGGTATTTGGAGAAAATGTAGGCCCCAAAAGGGTTGGAAGATGCTGCAGAAAAAGGGTAACGACTCCAAGAACTGATAGACAGATTGCAATTTTGTCTCTTAGAAATAGAAGAGCTACTTGCAAAAACATTTCCAGTAGTCTAGCTGCTGATGGCATCAATATTAGTCGTAGAACAGTCAACAGGAGGCTTCTAACTGCCGGCTTCAAAGCCTACCGCCCAAGGAAGAAGCCCAGGCTCACTGAGGCTATGAAGAAGGCACGTTTTGCATGGGCAAAGGAACACATTAACTGGACTAGTGAGGATTGGGAACAGGTAAGAATAATATTTAACATTAAATAGAATGTTAATACAGTAAATACAGTATGCATAGAAGTGTACGTGATAAAACTGCAGTAAAAATATCTGTAAAGCAGCAAGTCATACTGTACTTCGTTTTAGCTGTACTTCATACGCTATGCACTGACTCTTTCACAGGGCTTTCTTTGATTGCAGGTGGTGTTCTCCGATGAGTCAACGATTGCCGTGCTTGACGATCGTGTTCAAAGTGTAAGAAGGAGGCCTGGAGAAGAATTTTTGCCTGATTGTCTGATGAAAACGGTGAAATTTCCACAAAAGATCATGGTTTGGGGAGCAATTTCTGTGCATGGAACTAGTCGTTTGAGCATTGTTGAGGGGAATATGAACCAAGTCAAGTATATAGAAGTACTAAGAAGACGTCTACTGCCTCAAATAAGGGAATGGTATGGTAATAGACGTTGGATTTTTCAACAAGACTCAGCTCCATGCCACACGGCAAAGTCGGTTAAAAAATGGTGTCATGAAAATAGTGTTCAGTTGCTCCCATGGGCTGGAAATTCTCCAGACATGAACCCAATCGAAAGTTTATGGTGTATTTTAAAGGACGTAATCCATGAAACGCCGATAACAACAAAACACCAACTCATAGAGCGACTTATTCAAGTCTGGTTTCACTCTACACGTATTAAGGAATTATGCAAAAAATTGATTCATGGCATGCCGAAGCGTGTCGCAGCCCTTAAGGCAGCTAAGGGGGGTCAAACTAAGTACTAAACTATTGCTAAATAATGACCATGTATTCTTGTGTAGAAATAAATAACTTTTCAACGTTTAAAATTGGTTTAATTTAACATTTTATACCAAAAAATGAAATTTTAAAAAAATTCCTAATAATTTGGCCAGTACTGTATATATAATAGGCAACAAGAAGTTTGAAATCATTCAATTTAAGTTCTGCTATAGTCGAATCTATCGGTTATGGAATTGAGTGCTTTACTTCTATAACGTTCGCAATATTATCTTTGATATACAACATAACACCGCCTCCTCGCCTACTTATTCTGTTTTTAACAAAAAGTCTATAACCTTTAATTTGATACTCCCCTACAAAGTCACGTGTTTCAGTGCTAAGCCACGATTCATTTATCGCAATTAAATCATAGTCTTTACAAGCAATTAAAGAAAAAAATTCGTTTATTTTATTTCGTAGGCTACGAGCATTTAAGGATAGAACCTTCAAATTGTTTGTAATTGCGACACCTTCGCGAGCGCAGTGGAAATTTGTGGAATTTACGCTGGGACCGTTCGGGTTGCGGCAGCCTGAAAAGAAGAGACAGTATTATGAAATAGTCTTCCTAAACGCGCAGCTCCAAAGTCATTAAAATGAAGTCCATCTTCGAGGAACAAGTCCCTCCTGCCGTAGAAACTGTTCCAAAAATTTGCAAAATGCACTCCTTCCTGTTGGCAAAGAGACTTTAGGTTATTGTTAATATAGGTCGCCTTGCTGTAGAAATCGCTTCGTTGGATGATTCGAGGAAGTATACCTGTTAAAACTATCTTATTAGTCTTCTCCTTTAGTCCCTCTAATAAGTCCCTATACCTAGCCAGCAGTTCTTCCGATCTAGAATTTAAAACGTTATTAGTACCGACATAAATAACATACGTTGTGTCCTCGGTGGTACCGTCTGTAAAATGGTCAACACTATTAGTTATATCCTCCACCCTTGCACCAGGGTAGCAGTAACGGCGCCTATGACGAGGGTTTCTCCCACAGAATTCCTCGAGCTGCCCTCGAACAATGGAATCGCCAACGAGTCGTATTTCCGGTTCATCAGCATCTTCGAAACTTAAAACAGAAAACTTATTGCTTGTTATTACTGGTAGACAGGTCTTTGCTTTTCGCAATGTGGCTCCATTTCGCACTCGACCGAAGGGTTGGGAACTAGGGCAAGAGAGAGGGCTATTAATACTATTTATATTATCAGTAGAAACTGAGGC
>JAJOZX010000678.1:837500-842500 GCA_023014485.1 Bathynomus jamesi
TAATTTATTAATTTCCAAACGCTCGTTTTGTGTTTTTTTGTTTTTTAACTAATTAAAAGCATGGCACCCCCGTCAAGTACTTGCAGTCGCTGTGAAGGGAAATTTGCCGCTTACGCGTTTACAATGGCTAATAATAATGAACAATTAGTTTGCAGGTGGTGCTCAAGCATGGGAGTCCTGAGGAACGAATTAGACCGTGAGAGGGAGGCCAGGGTGAGGCTTCAAGAAAGCGTGATGCTTCTGAGTGCAAAATTGGATTCCCTTGAGACTCCAGTTACGACCCCTCCTGCCTCAGTTTCTACTAATAATATAAAGAGTATTAATAGCCCTCTCTCTTCCCCTAGTTCCCAACCCTTCGTTCGAGTGCGTAATGGAGCCCCATTGCGAAAAGCAAAGACTTGTCTACCAGTAATAACAAGCAATAAGTTTTCTGTTTTAGGTTTCGAAGATGCTGATGAACCGGAAATACGACTCTTTGGCGATTCCACTGCTCGACGGCAGCTCGAGGAATTCTGTGGGAGAAACCCTCGTCGTAGGAGCCGTTACTGCTACCCTGGTGCAAGGGTGGAGGATATAACTAATAGTGTTGACCATTTTACAGACGGTACCACCGAGGACACAACGTATGTTATTCATGTCGGTACTAATAACGTTTTAAATTCTAGATCGGAAGAACTGCTGGCTAGGTACAGGGACTTAATAGAGCGACTAAAGGAGAAAACTAATAAGATTGTCTTAACAGGTATACTTCCTCGAATTATCCAACGTAACGATTTCTACAGCAAGGCGACCTATATTAACAATAACCTAAAGTCTCTTTGCCAAAAGGAAGGAGTGCATTATGCGAATTTTTGGAACAGTTTCTACAGCAGGAGGGAATTGTTCCTTGAAGATGGACTTCATCTTAATGACGTAGGAGCTGCGCGTTTAGGAAGACTATTTCATAATACTGTCTCTTCTTTTCAGGCTGCCGTAACTCGAGCGGTCCCAGCGTAAATTCTACAAATTTCCCCTGCGCTCGCGAAGGTGTCGTAATTACAAACAATTTGAAGGTTCAATCCTTAAATGCTCGTAGCCTACGAAATAAAATAAATGAATTTTTTTCTTTAATTGCTTGTAAAGACTATGATTTAATTGCGATAAACGAATCGTGGCTTAGCACTGAAACACGTGACTTTGTAGGGGAGTATCAAATTAAAGGTTATAGACTTTTTGTTAAAAACAGAATAGGTAGGCGAGGAGGCGGTGTTATGTTGTATATCAAAGATAATATTGCGAACGTTATAGAAGTAAAGCACTCAATTCCAGAACCGATAGATGCGACTATAGCAGAACTTCAATTAAACGACTTCAAACTTCTTGTTGCGGTTATATAGGCCCCCTAATCAAACAGCTGATACGGACGAAGCGTTATATCGTGAACTAAAGAGAATAATCGGTAGTGAGCAGGCTTTAGTTATGGGTGACTTTAATTGCGCCAACGTGAATTACGATACAATGCAGGGAGACGGGGAAAGTAATCGTTTAGTTAATTTTCTCGAGGATAGCTTTCTTAGTCAAAAGGTTGGGGAACCTACGAGGTTGGACATTATTTTAGATTTAGTAATAACTACGGATGATAGGCTAATTACTGATCTTCAAGTAATAGAACCGTTAAGCAATAGCGATCACAATATGGTAGAGTTTTTCCTCTCAGTAAGTAACTCGAAACCAATTAACTCGACTAAAATTCCTAACTTCCAGCACGCAGACTTTTGTAAATTTCGAGATAAATTGTCACACGTCAATTGGGAAAACGTGATGGGGAACTCCAACGCAAAACTAATGTGGGAATCGTTCGAAACAGTATTTAGGACTATAAATGAGGAATGTGTACCATACAAAATTAAGCGTGCGAAAGTAAACAACAAGCCCTTGTGGTTTACTTCTAGAGTAGGAGACATTATAAAGAGTAGAGATAGGGCTTATAGGCAACATAAGTGCGATAAAGACAATTTGTTGTTACGAAACAACTACATATCTCTGAGGCGTGAAGCGAAAAGTGTAATAAAAAAGTCCAAGCGCGAATTTGAAATCCCCATAGCTCGTGACGGTAAAGAAAACCCCAAGCGATTCTTTCAATACGTCAATAATAGAAATCCAGTAAAAAGTGTCTTGGGTCCATTGAAAAATGTAAACGGAGATCTATTTTCTGAAAACAAGGAAATGGCTACCTTGCTAAACGAATTTTTTACCTCAGTTTTTACTATAGAAGATGTAACGAATATCCCTACGGTCATAGACATAATACCTTTTGATAATGGTAATATTTTGGATAATATTGTCGTTAGTGAAGGGGAGGTAATGCGCTATATTGATAAAATGAAAACGCGTAAATCACCGGGTCCGGATTCCATATATCCCATACAACTAAAAGAATTAAAAGAGAGCATTGTTGTGCCGCTAACAAAGATTTTTAATGCGTCTATTTCTAAGGGGTGCGTACCAGATAATTTCAAGTTAGCAAACATAACACCTATCTTTAAGAAAGGCGATAAAGTTGCGGCGGGAAATTATAGGCCAATCAGTTTAAGTCTGTTGTAGGTAAACTACTGGAATCAATAATTAGGGATCGTATAGTCGAACACTTAGAATTCCATAAGTTAGTTGGAAATACGCACCACGGATTTAGGCGAAACAAATCTTGCTTAACTAATCTTTTAGAATTTTTCCAAGCGTGGTTGACGTTTACGATAGACATCGGGCGGTTGATGTAGTGTATTTAGATTTTCAAAAAGCGTTTGACACCGTGCCGCACAAAAGACTCATTGGAAAAACTAAGGCTCATGGAATCAGAGGGGTAGTTATAAATTGGCTAGAAGAGAGGTTGCGAGGTAGGAAACAGAGGGTGGTCGTTGATGGAGCGGATTCGTGTTGGGCTATTGTAGCGAGTGGCGTTCCTCAGGGTTCTGTATTGGGCCCCTTGCTTTTTCTCATATATATTAACGATTTAGATGTCGGCCTAGTCAGTAGGGTGGAGCGAAAAATACTTTTTTTCTAGTATGAAGTTCTAATAGTGATTAAAAGTTGCATTTAGTGGACGATATATACCTGCCAAAATATGAGCTCATTTGTTTAATATGTTCAGCTGCCACCAGGGGGCTAAAATTAACACAATTTTGGGTAAAAAGGAAAAAATGCTTCTATATTAGGTTTATCAAACTATCATAAACTTTTATCTTAGAATTATCTAATAGATTGATTAAGATTCTTAAATGATAAGAATTCGTTTTGTAAAAAATGCCTTTTCATATGCTTAAATCTTCAGCCGCCACAAGAAGGCTGAAGTTAACTTAAAAATGACAATTAAGTATGATTCTGTATTACTTGAAAAGGGAACAGTAATAAATAGGATGTCTCTCCTCCTTTATACTGGCTTGAGACGGATAAGAAACGTTATTTCGTGCCTTAGCGGATGTTACCACCCTTTCTCCAACCAACCTCCCTCTAGAAAGGGTTTTGCTGAAGACTATTTAGTAATTGCTTTTGTAAATTTGGTTGTTTTTTCCTTGATTCTAATGTAGCACGAATCCAACCGTCTCTGTTTGTAGGTCCGCAGACTGATCCAGCAGCGTCTGTAACGAGCTTGACGCATCTCTCTACGCTTGTGTATGACATGGAAACTGAAATAATTCTGAATGAAGAGTAGTACCATGTTTGATGCATGATTCAATATCATCAAGAGAAACCTTTGGTTATCGGTGGTTCTGCTATCTGAAAATTCTTGCCACATAATGAGATCTGTATAGTCTTTGGCATAAAAATTATTTCTGGCACCTTAAAGTACCTGATAACATCTGTTTCTTGAATGCATGCCCTTGCTTTTATGATACGCCTAAATCCCAACTGACGCACAGGCTCCCTTTCATCAGCTATCATTGCAATGAGAATGTTGTCTTGATTTGGTAATATGCATTTCGCTGAATGACTGAGTCATGTACTCTCCTAAGCTCCCACGGAGATACCGGCTCTTGCAATCATATCCCACATATGTTTAGCACCATATTGGCATAATGGTTTACGCTTTATCTGAAACCACATTGGTGCGTATACCCTAACAATGAAAGTAGCTAATTCTTGTAAATTGCCTGAAGGATTCTCTTTGCTTGCATATAACCGCAGAGTCCTGTTTGCTGTGGTGAGCCACTTGAATGTGATATATTGCCTGGATCTTATGACTAAGACTCTTTGAGAATGTTCCACTTGATATAGCCTTGTGAATTTCAAGAAGGTATTTCTGGTCAGTACTTATGTCATCTACATCAACTTCACACATGTCCTCTTGAATTTCAATGGGTTTGAAGTTAACTATGGGAAGCTTTTCACAGTCTGAAAGTGCTCGGCCAATTTCTCCTGAAAATGCTCTTGGTCCAGTAGTGGTACCATCCAAGTGATGAAACAGATGGCGCAATGGAAGTTTTAAGGTGTAAAAGGCATATCAGCCACTGCAATGGCTTATTAAAGGCTTCTTCCAGTAATCTTATTGTGCCTCCAATACTACCAGTGTTAACCACTGTCGAATCACAGCCAACTGCAACGATGTTCCCTATATCAACATTCCTTTCTTTCAAGCAATTCACTAGCGCTGTGCAAATGTATTTAGCTTTGCCACTGGAAGGTGTCACATGTGCAAAGTACAGAGAGTGTGGTTCAGATATTATGCTGATATGCTCTTCGCGTTTGGTTCTTTGGTGGTTAGAGCCATCACTCTCCTGGACTTGAATCATTGTTTTATCCTTTCTGTCATCAAAGTATAATCCCCCCGCATGGTTTTTGGCTCTCCTATCTGTTGTAGTTCCTTTCTCTGTTTTTGTCTTTCACGTCTTAGCTTACTTCTGTCTATACTATTCCCTTTGTCTTCGGGAGTAACAATTTTAAGATCTGCCAATACTGCAGAAGCAATAGCAGCCCCAGCTCTGTCCGACATTTTAAATCTATCACAAGTAATTGCTAATGAAGGC
>JAJOZX010000678.1:847500-862500 GCA_023014485.1 Bathynomus jamesi
AAAGAAAATAAAACGTAAAAAGAATACATGTACGTAATCATGATCGTCAATAGACATGTACGACTGCACACAGTAGTGTTCACATATCATTCGTCACCCAATAGGTTGTGTGCGTAATATAGACACGAGTAAACATAGACTGATAAGTTGATAGGGCATAAGTAGACAATAGGTAGATGAATGAATAAGTAATAAAATTAATAAAGGATAGCGGTCAAGAAAGAACATGAATGTAAGAATGAGTATGCTTGAATAATGAGTATGGTTGAATAATGAGTATGGTTGAATAATAATATTTATACTACATAACTCCACAACATTATTACTAAAGAATTTACCATACATTGAATACGGAAGATGTCCAAATACTAAGAACGTGATTCAGTGTACAAAGTATGGGAAACGTAAAGAGAATAGTTATTTTATGACGTCATAGTGTATAAGTCATTATTAGAAAAGATGAATTAGGGAAATACAGTAATGAATAAAGAAGTATAAATCGAAATTCTATCCAAAAACTCGCTTAGGCGATTTTGGTTTCTTATGTAAAAATGAACATTCAACATAAAACTATACGAACATAAGTTCTGCATGAAGACAATGAATCCATATAATGATAGTGTAGGAATTGTTCATTGTTAACTTTTTACAGTATTTCCCCCCTAAAATGGTATTAATACAATAATATAATACAATATAATACAATTGAGAAAATAACATCGTAACTAATTCAAGTTAAGTGACGACATTCTTTTTTACAATACAAGTTTTATACAGAACAAGTGAGTTATTATATAATATAAAAGAATTCAAAGATTAATACTTTAATTTAGATAAACAATTAAGTTAGACAAAGAATGATATTGTTAAATTTTTTTACAAAATTTTTATTTTTGTGTCGGAAAAATTATGTACATAATGAATAGAGTAAAAGGGAAAAATATAAATTTTAAAGTTCATGGATTTTTCGAGGCTTCCATGATAGTACAATTGATAACTAATTTTATTGACTATTGTAGATAAAAAATCGAATTATGCAATGGATGATGTATAGACCTGTGGTCAAGTGTGTATTTGGGTGTATTAGGTGCAAAGTGTGTATCTTACAATTTCGAAGGACAGATTAGATTAGCTGAGAGGATTTTTAAATTAACTGAATAAATGCCTGAGCAAAAATTTATATATAGTAAGGAAAAATGCTTAGGACTATATAAATAGCAGAGTTAGCACTTACACGCTATGAAATAGTTTGTGATATCCAATGATTTTATAATAAGGTCTGTGTATATATAGTATATATAGTGTGCATACATGCGTTTTTATTGACTATTGTAGGTACAAATCGAATTACGTAGTGGATGATGTATGGACCTGTGGTCAAATGTGTATTTATGTTTATTGGGTACAAAGTGTGTATTTTATAATTTCGAGACACAGATTAGCTGATAGGATTGTTAAATTAACTGTATAAATGCATGAGCGAGAATTTATATAAAGTAAGCAATAATTATTATGTATTATGATGATAATGTTTGCATACGCGCTTTAATGCAAAAGTGACTGGAGGGACGGAACGTAAATGAATTCGAATGTGTCAAAAGTAATAAAATTCACTTAGGATTATAGATTTTACATAATTAATCAGTTACACGTATAAGGTAATTAAAAAAACGAACTTAGAGGACCTTACAGTTAATGAAAGTAGATCTCACGGTTTTAAAATTGAATTTTGACAAACAATTAATTTCGACTGCTAAAATTCATAGCCATATACTGTAGTATTCTTAAAAATAAAAAAACACAACTTAACATAAATGGAGGTTATGTTCCATAGTACTAAAAAGGAATTAACCATGGTTGAACCATTTCTCCGGTTGACACTGGGTTCAACTGGGGTTGGTTTTTTTTTTTTTTTAAATAAAATAAAAAAACAAAGTTTGGAGTACGACATTCGGGGGAATTGAGTGACTAAGCGGGGGGTATAAGTCTGAAATTGACAATTACATCTTTCATGAGCACTTTGCTCTTTTTTTTCTTTTTTTTTTTAAAAGATTGCTTGTCACACTACTTAGAACAAAAAATTAAAAGAGTTCAACAAACGGAGGGACGGCATGTTCCTCATATACATTACAATAATTACCAAAATCGTTACAAACAATTGTAAAAGCTATTTTGGTTACAAATAATGAATTACATAACTATATATTTATATACGTAACAATGCATGAAAAAGAAAAGACAAATCGGTGAATTTCCGTCTTACAGACAAAGAAAAGGTAAAACCAAAGACGCAACGCGGTCAATTCAGGTTGAATTTAATTCTCTTTTACAACACAAAAAAAAGGTTGAATTAAATTCTTAAATTACATTTTTCTTAAATTAAATTCTCTTAACTTACAAAGAAAAAGTTGAATTCAATTGACTGCATTGAAATGAATGGGTATTTGAAACTAACAGAGACTGAGTTAAAACAAAACTCTCTGACTTCAAATAAAACTCTCTTGGAATAAAACTGACTTGAACTCTATCAAGTATTCTGAACCTAACTTGAACGCTTGTCAAGTATTCTGAAACTTAAACTGTCTAACTTGAACGCTTGTCAAGTATTCTGAAACTTAAACTGTCTAACTTGAACGCTTGTCAAGTATCTTGAAACTTAAACTGTCTAACTTGAACGCTTGTCAATATCTTGAAACTTAAACTGTCTAACTTGAACGCTTGTCAAGTATTCTGAAACTTAAACTGTCTTGCACTTGAACTGCTATCAAGTGAAGATTAACTGAAAATGGAAAATGACTGCACTTGATCTTTATCAAGTGGAGACGATTAACCTCTGTTTTGGTTGACCCTCTTGGTGCAACCTTCTTACTTCAAAAACTGACTTAAAAAATATTACTTCAAAAATGACTTCAAAAAATGACTTCAAAATTACTTCAAGTATCTTTATAAATCTCTGGGGTTTGGTTGTCCCTTTTGGTTACAACCAACTGAAACTGTCTGAAAACTGAAAATGGAACTTGAAACTGCTTCAAGTAACTATAAAACTCTATAAACTCTCTATAAACTCTCTGTAAACTCTCTCTCTCTTAATTTGCAAGTCAATTCAATTCAATAATTTGAAAAAAAATTTGTAAACAAAAATATAAAATGTAAACAACATTTCACTCTAATGTACACGAAGGTACGATACTATTATGTTTGATACATAAAATAAAATTATTCTATACTGAATATAACAGTGAAAATAACTGAAATTAACTCTCTTGAAATTAACTCTCTTTGAAATTAACTCTCTTTGAAATTAACTCTCTTTGAAATTAACTCTCTTGAAATTAACTCTCTTGAAATTAACTCTCTTGAAATTAACTCTCTTGAAATTAACTCTCTTTGAAATTAACTCTCTTTGAAATTAACTCTCTTTTAAAATTACTGTTTCAATAAAAACAAATGTATCACTGGTGTCTGAAGTGTTCACTGTGTTTTGTGTTAAATTCTGGCTTGATACTCATTATTAACTGTTAATAATAGTGACTTTTCAAATGTTTACAAATTACTTAAGAAAACAAAATGTACTTAACAAAATTTTCTATGGGGAAATCCTTGAGACGTGTCCTGAAGACGTCTTGCTGGCTACTTCTTCTTCGATGAAAACTAGGCGTGGAGAACTTGGAGTCGTGACACACCGGTTCAAGGGTGGATGTTACGAACTAGAAGTCGTGACACGCCGGTCAACTGGTTTTATCCTGATGCAGGGTAAATTCTATCTTGGCCAAAGAGTGGCCTCTTCTTTAAAATCTTCTTGTTAAAATCTTCTGGTTAAAATCTTCTGGTTAAAATCTTCTGATTAAAATCTTCTGTTTAAAATCTTCCGGTTAAAATCTTCTTCTTAAAATAATCTTTTTATCCTGGGGCAGGGTCGCCAAATTGTTAACCCCTCCGTCTATGGCCCTGAGTCGGTTCGGATCGACGGGGGTTCTGGTTAGGAGGCTGCAACGGATATTTCTTCTATAACATTCTATAATTCTTTTCGGTCGCCTTAAATGGTGGGTCGCCACTCTGTTAAACCCTTGGCTACAGACTCGCCAGACTGTTATGCCAATATCTTCTATGGTGCTTGGGTTGTCTCTTTCTCTCGCTTATGGGTCGATAATTATTAATTCTTCTCTTTCTATAATTCTCTGATACTTTCTCTGATACTAAAATTATCGACTTTTCTTTTATAACTTGTCGACTTAACTGACTAAGTTCCTGAAGAGAGCAAGGCTCGAAGGAAAATATAAAAACTTCTTTCTACTGTGGTTTACTTCTCAAAATATACAGTTAGTGCTCTGAATTACAAGGGTAGAGGTTCGACCTCTTTCGACCATGGCTCAGGCCGGAATCTAAAAAAAGACTAAGGAGGCAAGGGGCATCTGCCCCCTCCCCGCAGCGAGTCTGCTAACAAGGGAGTCCTAATGAAGTTCTATGATGAAGTGACTTAATCAAGAAGTCTAATGAAGAAGTGCTGTAATTTTACAAGTACATGTATAATATAAACTTAAATGTTTTGGGGGAGGACAGTTGAAGGTTAAATTTCCCCACTTTTTAAACACATGATCAGATGTTTTGAAAGATTTCAACTAAAAATAATAAAAAAAATAAAAATAAAACTAATTTGTATTTTTCGCCGAGTCTACATTTATGAAGGCGATATCATTTCGTAATAGTACACATAAGTACAAATTAAGTACACGACTCAGTACGTATTAATTTTGGTTCATTACAATTACGATTACAATTATGGATTACGTCACATTCGCTTATGATTGTCCATTACAGTTCTATTAAAGTACATTCTTACATTATAAATTAAACAGTTACTATAACTTTGTTTTGTTTTTACAGTGTTTCATATTAATAGACAATTAAGATGTTTAGAAATAAAATACAACGTACATGGCACTTACGAGATAATTTATTTACGAAATAATATGCTATAATATGTTTATGAATTTGAAATCAGAGCGAACGGAGATATTTTATCTTTGAGGCGCTCGATTCTGTCGTAGTGAGTGGAATTTTATAACTTAACTCAGCATTTTTGAGTTCAATGCGGGAGGTGAAATAATAAAAGAAAATAAAACGTAAAAAGAATACATGTACGTAATCATGATTGTCAATAGACATGTACGACTGCACACAGTAGTGTACACATATCATTCGTCACCCAATAGGTTGTGTGCGTAATATAGACACGAGTAAACATAGACTGATAAGTTGATAGGGCATAAGTAGACAATAGGTAGATGAATGAATAAGTAATAAAATTAATAAAGGATAGCGGTCAAGAAAGAACATGAATGTAAGAATGAGTATGGTTGAATAATGAGTATGGTTGAATAATAATATTTATACTACATAACACCACAACATTATTACTAAAGAATTTACCATACATTGAATACGGAAGATGTCCAAATACTAAGAACGTGATTCAGTGTACAAAGTATGGGAAACGTAAAGAGAATAGTTATTTTATGACGTCATAGTGTATAAGTCATTATTAGAAAAGATGAATTAGGGAAATACAGTAATGAATAAAGAAGTATAAATCGAAATTCTATCCAAAAACTCGCTTAGGCGATTTTGGTTTCTTATGTAAAAATGAACATTCAACATAAAACTATACGAACATAAGTTCTGCATGAAGACAATGAATCCATATAATGATGGTGTAGGAATTGTTCATTGTTCACTTTTTACAGTATTTCCCCCCCTAAAATGGTATTAATACAATAATATAATACAATATAATACAATTGAGAAAATAACATCGTAAGTAATTCAAGTTAGGTGACGACATTCTTTTTTACAATACAAGTTTTATACAGAACAAGTGAGTTATTATATAATATAAAAGAATTCAAAGATTAATACTTTAATTTAGATAAACAATTAAGTTAGACAAAGAATGATATTTTTAAATTTTTTTACAAAATTTTTATTTTTGTGTCGGAAAAATTATATACATATGAATAGAGTAAAAGGGAAAAATATAAATTTTAAAGTTCATGGATTTTTCGAGGCTTCCATGATAGTACAAGTGATAACTAATTTTATTGACTATTGTAGATAAAAAATCCAATTATGTAATGGATGATGTATAGACCTGTGGTCAAGTGTGTATTTGGGTGTATTAGGTGCAAAGTGTGTATTTTACAATTTCGAAGGACAGATTAGATTAGCTGAGAGGATTTTTAAATTAACTGAATAAATGCCTGAGCAAAAATTTATATATAGTAAGGAAAAATGCTGAGGACTATATAAATAGCAGAGTTAGCACTTACACGCTATGAAATAGTTTGTGATATCCAATGATTTTAGAATAAGGTAGGTGTATATATAGTATATATAGTGTGCATACATGCGTTTTTATTGACTATTGTAGGTACAAATCGAATTACGTAGTGGATGATGTATAGACCTGTGGTCAAATGTGTATTTATGTTTATTGGGTACAAAGTGTGTATTTTATAATTTCGAGACACAGATTAGCTGATAGGATTGTTAAATTAACTGTATAAATGCATGAGCGAGAATTTATATAAAGTAAGCAATAATTATTATGTATTATGATGATAATGTTTGCATACGCGTTTTAATGCAAAAGTGACTGGAGGGACGGAACGTAAATGAATTCGAATGTGTCAAAAGTAATAAAATTCACTTAGGATTATAGATTTTACATAATTAATCAGTTACACGTATAAGGTAATTAAAAAAACGAACTTAGAGGACCTTACAGTTAATGAAAGTAGATCTCACGGTTTTAAAATTGAATTTTGACACACAATTAATTTCGACTGCTAAAATTCATAGCCATATACTGTAGTATTCTTAAAAATAAAAAAACACAACTTAACATAAATGGAGGTTATGTTCCATAGTACTAAAAAGGAATTAACCATGGTTGAACCATTTCTCCGGTTGACACTGGGTTCAACTGGGGTTGGTTTTTTTTTTTTTTTTAAATAAAATAAAAAAACAAAGTTTGGAGTACGACATTCGGGGGAATTGAGTGACTAAGCGGGGGGTATAAGTCTGAAATTGACAATTACATCTTTCATCAGCACTTTGCTCTTTTTTCTTCTTTTTTTTTTAAAAGATTGCTTGTCACACTACTTAGAACAAAAAATTAAAAGAGTTCAACAAACGGAGGGACGGCATGTTCCTCATATACATTACAATAATTACCAAAATCGTTACAAACAATTGTAAAAACTATTTTGGTTACAAATAATGAATTACATAACTATATATTTATATACGTAACAATGCATGAAAAAGAAAAGACAAATCGGTGAATTTCCGTCTCACAGACAAAGAAAAGGATAAACCAAAGACGCAACCCGGTCAATTCAGGTTGAATTTAATTCTCTTTTACAACACAAAAAAAAGGTTGAATTAAATTCTTAAATTACATTTTTCTTAAATTAAATTCTCTTAACTTACAAAGAAAAAGTTGAATTCAATTGACTGCATTGAAATGAATGGGTATTTGAAACTAACAGAGACTGACTTAAAACAAAACTCTCTGACTTCAAATAAAACTCTCTTGGAATAAAACTGACTTGAACTCTATCAATTATTCTGAACCTAACTTGAACGCTTGTCAAGTATTCTGAAACTTAAACTGTCTAACTTGAACGCTTGTCAAGTATCTTGAAACTTAAACTGTCTAACTTGAACGCTTGTCAAGTATCTTGAAACTTAAACTGTCTAACTTGAACGCTTGTCAAGTATTCTGAAACTTAAACTGTCTTGCACTTGAACTGCTATCAAGTGAAGATTAACTGAAAATGGAAAATGACTGCACTTGATCTTTATCAAGTGGAGACGATTAACCTCTGTTTTGGTTGACCCTCTTGGTGCAACCTTCTTACTTCAAAAACTGACTTAAAAAAAATTACTTCAAAAATGACTTCAAAAAATGACTTCAAAATTACTTCAAGTATCTTTATAAATCTCTGGGGTTTGGTTGTCCCTTTTGGTTACAACCAACTGAAACTGTCTGAAAACTGAAAATGGAACTTGAAACTGCTTCAAGTAACTCTATAACTCTATAAACTCTCTATAAACTCTCTGTAAACTCTCTCTCTCTTAATTTGCAAGTCAATTCAATTCAATAATTTGAAAAAAAATTTGCAAACAAAAATATAAAATGTAAACAACATTTCACTCTAATGAACACGAAGGTACGATACTATTATGTTTGATACATAAAATAAAATTATTCTATACTGAATATAACAGTGAAAATAACTGAAATTAACTCTCTTGAAATTAACTCTCTTTGAAATTAACTCTCTTTGAAATTAACTCTCTATGAAATTAACTCTCTTGAAATTAACTCTCTTGAAATTAACTCTCTTGAAATTAACTCTCTTTGAAATTAACTCTCTTTGAAATTAACTCTCTTTTAAAATTACTGTTTCAATAAAAACAAATGTATCACTGGTGTCTGAAGTGTTCACTGTGTTTTGTGTTAAATTCTGGCTTGATACTCATTATTAACTGTTAATAATAGTGACTTTTCAAATGTTTACAAATTACTTAAGAAAACAAAATGTACTTAACAAAATTTTCTATGGGGAAATCCTTGAGACGTGTCCTGAAGACGTCTTGCTGGCTACTTCTTCTTCGTTGAAAACTAGGCGTGGAGAACTTGGAGTCGTGACACACCGGTTCAAGGGTGGATGTTACGAACTAGTTGTCGTGACACGCCGGTCAACTGGTTTTATCCTGATGCAGGGTAATTTCTATCTTGGCCAAAGAGTGGCCTCTTCTTTAAAATCTTCTTGTTAAAATCTTCAGGTTAAAATCTTCTGGTTAAAATCTTCTGATTAAAATCTTCTGGTTAAAATCTTCCGGTTAAAATCTTCTTCTTCTTAAAATAATCTTTTTATCCTGGGGCAGGGTCGCCAAATTGTTAACCCCTCCGTCTATGGCCCTGAGTCGGTTCGGATCGACGGGGGTTCTGGTTAGGAGGCTGCAACGGATATTTCTTCTATAACATTCTATAATTCTTTTCGGTCGCCTTAAATGGTGGGTCGCCACTCTGTTAAACCCTTGGCTACAGTCTCGCCAGACTGTTACGCCAATATCTTCTATGGTGCTTGGGTTGTCTCTTTCTCTCGCTTATGGTTCGAGAATTATTAATTCTTCTCTTTTTATAATACTCTGATACTTTCTCTGATACTAAAATTATCGACTTTTCTTTTATAACTTGTCGACTTAACTGACTAAGTTCCTGAAGAGAGCAAGGCTCGAAGGAAAATATAAAAACTTCTTTCTACTGTGGTTTACTTCTCAAAATATACAGTTAGTGCTCTGAATTACAAGGGTAGAGGTTCGACCTCTTTCGACCATGGCTCAGGCCGGAATCTAAAAAAAGACTAAGGAGGCAAGGGGCCTCTGCCCCCTCCCCGCAGCGAGGCTGCTAACAAGGGAGTCCTAATGAAGTGCTATGATGAAGTGACTTAATCAAGAAGTCTAATGAAGAAGTGCTGTAATTTTACAAGTATATGTATAATATAAACTTAAATGTTTTGGGAGAGGACAGTTGAAGGTTAATTTCTCCCCTTTTTAAACACATGATCAGATGTTTTGAAAGATTTCAACTAAAAATAATTAAAAAAATAAAAATAAAAATAATTTGTATTTTTCGCCGAGTCTACATTTATGAAGGCGATATCATTTCGTAATAGTACACATAAGTACAAATTAAGTACACGACTCAGTACGTATTAATTTTGGTTCATTACAATTACGATTACAATTATGGATTACGTCACATTCGCTTATGATTGTCCATTACAGTTCTATTAAAGTACATTCTTACATTATAAATTAAATCATTACATTTAATTACAGTTTCATTGAAGTACATTACAAGTTATTATTAATTACAGTTTCATTAAAGTACATTACGTTATATTAAATTAAAGTATTACAGTTAATTACAATTAAGCAGTTACTATAACTTTGTTTTGTTTTTACAGTGTTTCTTATTAATAGACAATTAAGATGTTTAGCAATATAATACAACGTACATGGCACTTACGAGATAATTTATTTACGAAATAATATGCTATAATATGTTTATGAATTAGAAATCAGAGCGAACGGAGATATTTTATCTTTGAGGCGCTCGATTCTGTCGTAGTGAGTGGAATTTTATAACTTAACTCAGCATTTTTTAGTTCAATGCGGGAGGTGAAATAATAAAAGAAAATAAAACGTAAAAAGAATACATGTACGTAATCATGATCGTCAATAGACATGTACGACTGCACACAGTAGTGTACACATATCATTCGTCACCCAATAGGTTGTGTGCGTAATATAGACACGAGTAAACATAGAATGATAAGTTGATAGGGCATAAGTAGACAATAGGTAGATGAATGAATAAGTAATAAAATTAATAAAGGATAGCGGTCAAGAAAGAACATGAATGTAAGAGTGAGTATGGTTGAATAATGAGTATGGTTGAATAATGAGTATGGTTGAATAATAATATTTATACTACATAACACCACAACATTATTACTAAAGAATTTACCATACATTGAATACGGAAGATGTCCAAATACTAAGAACGTGATTCAGTGTACAAAGTATGGGAAACGTAAAGAGAATAAAGTTATTTATGACGTCATAGTGTATAAGTCATTATTAGAAAAGATGAATTAGGGAAATACAGTAATGAATCAAGAAGTATAAATCGAAATTCTATCCAAAAACTCGCTTAGGCGATTTTGGTTTTTTATGTAAAAATGAACATTCAACATAAAACTATACGAACATAAGTTCTGCATGAAGACAATGAATCCATATAATGATGGTGTAGGAATTGTTCATTGTTCACTTTTTACATATATATGTGTGTATATATATGTAACATATATATATATATATATATATGAAAATTATTTCACGAAAGTAACACGTGAAAAATATTTATGATGAATAAAACCAAGAAGGAAAGGAAACAGAATGGTGCTCAAGCGCTTTCATCTAATGACATCCTCAGGAACACTGATGTACATAAAGAGTTACAGCCTATATATAGGTTACAGAAAAAAAATTTAAAAATATATATATATATATATATATATATATACAATAAACGGAAAAATAAAAAATAAAAATTAAAGGATTGTGGGAGCAGCATACAAATTTGTAAGGAAAAACTATCGATTTTTAGCACATCAAATGAATTGTTTCCAACCAATGTTATAAAAAAAAAATACAAATTTATACTGGAAATCTGCCCGGGTTTTAGCACTCTGCACGTTGAAGGTTCGATGTATATAAAAATAAATTGAAAAATAAAAGTTATTAGAGTAGCATACAAGTTTACCAAAGATTTAGCGTTCTACCCTTCTTATCTAAATCTGTTCTGAAGGAATTCAAAACAACAGGATCGAGTTGAAAAAGACCTTTGCTTATGTTGAAGTTATTTGTAAGTTGGATAATAGCAGACTCAAGAATATTTCTATTAACAATGTTGCTAGAGTGAAATAAAACTGAAGCATTATTCCAATCAATACAGTGGGATAACTCTGACAAATGGACAAAAAGGGCACTGGACGACTGTCCTGTTCTAACGGAATATTGATGCTGTTTTATACGTGTGTCCAAATCCTTTCCCGTCTGACCTATGTAAAAGGAATCACATTGTTTACAACCAATTTTATAGATAATGCCTGAATTATTGGTAGGGCTATTTTTTACTGATATTTTTCACAATAGTGTTATATGAAAATCCTACATTAATATCCAAAAGTTTAAGTACATTAGCAATGCCTAAAAAGCCCGGGAAAAATGGAAGTACTAAAATATTTTTTGACAAAGTACGAGTGTTATTATTGACACGATAGAAAGTTCGTTTTGCCTTGTTGAGACAAGATTCCATAAACGCAGATAGATAACACAGATCACTTCCAGTACCGTTGATTTTTTCTAATTCCAGCATCGATGTATTCCGGACTGGCGATCCTAAGAGCGCGGAGAAACATTGAAGAAAAAATGGCCTTCTTAGTGGGGGTGTCATGTCCCGAGTAAAAGTGTACGTAGGACAAATTGTTTGTTTTTTTCCGATAGATACTAAACTTAAAACCCTGGCTTTCCCTATGTACCTGCACACCCAAAAACGGGATTCAGTTGTCTTGTTCCACTTCTAAAGTAAACTTAATGGAGGGGACTTGATCATTTAACTGAAGGAGGAAGTTATCCAGGTCACGATTCATGGGCCAGATACACAAAATATCGTCTGATTCACATGTCAAAAATTCCATGGATCTTAATGAAAAATTGAATAATGCTCGTACTGAGACTAACGATAGATTGATCAGTTTTGACGTTTGTTCATTGTTTACAAAACTGCCGATTGACGATATGCTTGACTTTTTCTCTCAAGAATTACATAAGTATGACCTGCCACTACCTTCACACATTGTTTTGGAACTTATTAAGCTTTGCATCAAGGAGTGTAAATTCACTTTCAATAACGAGTATTATCAATAAGTTTTTGGGATGGCCATGGGCAACCACTTGTCGCCCCTCCTCTCCAATATTTATATGGAGTTTTTCGAAATTACTTACATTCCGAGAATCCTGGGGGTTGGCATCCCTTGGTTGCGGTACGTCGACGATATTTTGTGTATCTGGCCCATGAATCGTGACCTGGATAACTTCCTCCTTCAGTTAAATGATCAAGTCCCCTCCATTAAGTTTACTTTAGAAGTGGAACAAGACAACACAATCCCGTTTTTGGATGTGCGTGTACATAGGGAAAGCCAGGGTTTTAAGTTTAGTATCTATCGGAAAAAAACAAACAATTTGTCCTACGTACACTTTTACTCGGGACATGACACCCCCACTAAGAAGGCCATTTTTTCTTCAATATTTCTCCGCGCCCTTAGGATCGCAGGCCGGAATACATCGATGCCGAATTAGAAAAAATCAACGGCATTGGAAGTGATCTGTGTTATCCATCTGCGTTTCTTGTCTCAACAATGCAAAACGAACTTTCTATCGTGTCAATAATAACACTCGTACTTTGTCAAAAAATATTTTAGTACTTCCATTTTTCCCGGGCTTTTTAGGCATTGCTAATGTACTTAAACTTTTGGATATTAATGTAGTATTTTCATATAACACTATTGTGAAAAATATCAGAGTAAAAAATAGCGCTACCAATAATTCAGGCATTAAATATAAAATTGGTTGTAAACAATGTGATTCCTTTTACATAGGTCAGACGGGAAAGGATTTGCACGCACGTATAAAACAGCATCAATATTCCGTTAGAACAGGACAGTCGTCCAGTGCCCTTTTTGTCCATTTGTCAGAGTTATCCCACTGTATTGATTGGAATAATGCTTCAGTTTTATTTCACTCTAGCAACATTGTTAATAGAAATAATCTTGAGTCTGCCATTATCCAACTTACAAATAACTTCAACATAAGCAAAGGTCTTTTTCAACTCGATCCTGTTGTTTTGAATTCCTTCAGAACAGATTTAGATAAGAAGGGTAGAACGCTAAATCTTTGGTAAACTTGTATGCGTCTCTAATAACTTTTATTTTTCAATTTATTTTTATATACATCGAAACTTAAACGTGCAGAGTGCTAAAACCACGGGCAGATTTCCAGTATAAATTTGTATTTTTTTTATAACATTGGTTGGAAACAAGTCATTTGATGTTGTGCTAAAAATCGATAGTTTTTCCTTACAAATTTGTATGCTCCTCCCACAATCCTTTAATTTTTAATTTTAATTTTTCTGTTTATTGTATACATATACTGTATATATATATAGATGTATATATATGTATACATATATAATATATATATATATATATATATAATATATATATATATATTACATATATATATATATATATATATATATATGTATATATGTATATATACATATATATATATGTATATATGTATATATACATATATATATATATATGTATATACACACACACATATATATATATGTATATACACACACCACACACATATATATATATATATAATATATATATACATAAATATATATATATACATAGATATATACATAAATATATATATATATGTACACAAAGAAATATATATATATATATATAAATATATATATATATAATATATATATATATATATATGATACACTATATATATATACATATGTATATATACATATATATATATATATATATATATATATATATATATATATATATATATATATATATACACATAGATATATATATATAAATATATATATATATAAAAATAAATATATATATATACATAGATATATATATATAAATATATATATATATATATGTACACAAAGAAATATATATATATATATAAAAAGATATAACCTTACAACCTTACAAAGGTTCCACGTGATGATTTCTCATTTCGCGAAGGTCAAGCGTGTCGCCCCTCCTCTCGAGTTGGCCTGGTGAAGTAGTGAGTTGGATTCTTGCGCTCTCCACCTCATATAGCCAGGTACGCCCGGCTCATCGGGGATTGTTCTGAGCCAGGCGTCAAGTCTTCTTTTGAAGATTTCCACTGCAACTCCCTTCGTGTTTCTTAGGTCTTTGGGCAGCTGATTAAATAGTTTTGGTCCTCTCACTACAAAACTATTTTCTTTCAGGGTTAAGGATGTTCCCTGTCTCGCCTTCAATTTGGGAATACGACACAGTCTACCGTTTCTACCTTCCACCGTTGTTTGGGGAGTTATGGGATTCAGAGTAAGATTAGGGACTAGTTTCTCCATTATTTTCCAAGTGTAAATAATGGTGTATCTCTCTCTTCTCCTTTCCAGTGAATATAGGTTTAGTTCTCGTAACCTTTCCCAGTAATTTAGTTCTTTGCACCCATTGATCTTGGCTGTGAAACTTCTTTGAATCCCCTCCATCTGTCTAATGTCTT
>JAJOZX010000678.1:867500-930000 GCA_023014485.1 Bathynomus jamesi
TTTGTTTACAAACTTTTTCAAATTATTGAATGAAATTGACTTGCAAATTAAGAAAGAGAGAGTTTATAGAGAGTTTATAGTTTATAGAAATACTTGATAGCAGTTCAAGTCAGTAGGTTGCACCCATAGGGACAACCTCCCCAGAGAGTTATATATTTGGTAACAGTTCAAGTAAGTCGGTTGCATCCAAGAGGGACAACCAAACCCCAGAGATTTATAAAGATACTTGAAGTAGTTTCGAGTCAGTTTTAGTTGCAAATCCGTTGCAAATCAGTTCCAAGTCAGTTTTAGTTGCAAATCAGTTTTCAGTTTCAGTTGGTTGGATCCAAGAGGGACAACCAAAACCCAGAGAATAATAGACTTCACTTGATAGAAGTTCGAGTGCAGTCAATTTCAGTTTCAGTCAGTTTTTAAGTCAGTTTCAGACAGTTTTGAAGTCCCAAGTCATTTCAATGCAGTCAATTGAATTCAACTTTTTTTTAGTTGTTTAAGAGAAATTAGTTTAAGAGAATGTAATTTAAGATAATTTAAGTCAGCCTTCCTTTTTGTAAAAGAGAATTTAATTCAACCTGAATTGGCAGGTTGTCTTTAATTTAACCTTTTTTTTTGTTTGTAAGAAGGAAATTGACCGATTTGTCTTTTCTTTTCATGCAGTTGTTGCATATATAAATATAGAGTTATGTATTTTATTATTTGTAACCAAAACCGATTTTACAAAGGTTGTAACGATTTTGATAATTATTGTAATGTATATGAGGAACATGCCGTCTCTCCGTTTGTTGACCTTCTTTAATTTTTGTTCTAAGCAGTCTGACAAAGCAATCTTTTTAAAAAAAAAGAGACAAAAAGACGTATTGTCAATTTCAGAAATATACCCCCCGCTTAGTCACTCAATTCCCCCGAATGTAGTACTCAAAACTTTATTTCTTTATTTTTTTTATTTTAACACCCCAACCCCAGTTGAACCCAGTGTCAACAAGAGAAATGGTTCAACCATGGTTAATTCCTCTTTGGTACTATGGAACATAACCTCAATTTATGTTGTGTTTTTTTATTTTTAAGAATATTATATGCTTAGTTCATTATAGTTTATAATTGATTTCTATTTTCAATTTTTATATTTTTTTATTATTTCTTTTATTGGATTAATACTGAGTAATTGTCGTAGTCCAATTTAATTAATTGTGTGTCAAAATTCAATTTTAAAACCGTGAGATTTACTTTCATCAATTGTAAGTTCTCCTAAGTGCGTTTTGTTTATTACCTTAATACGTGTAACTGATTTAATTAAATACTTAAATACTACCTTGAACTTAAAGGATTTTATAATAATAATAATAATAATAATAACCCTTACACACACACACACACGTATGCACACTACATATATATACTACATATACACAAACCTTATGCTAAAATCTTTGGATATCACAAACTATTTCATTGCCTGTAAGTGTTAACTATGCTCTTTAGTCTTAAGCATTTTTGCTTACTTATATAAATTTTTGCTCATGCATTTATTCAGTTAATTTAACAATCCTCTCAGCTAATCTGTCCCTCAAAATTATAAGATACACACTTTGTACCTAGTACACACAAATAAACACTAGACCACAGGTCTATACATCATCCATTACGTAATTCGATTTTTACCTACAATAGTCAATAAAACTAGTTTGTAGATTGTACGATCATGGTAACTTTGAAAATTCGTGAACTTTAAAATTTATATTTCTCCTTTTACCCAATATTCATTATGTATGTAATTTTTCCCACAGAAAATAAATTTTTGTAAAAAAAAATTAAACAATTAAAATTTTTGTTGAAAATTTAAAACTATCATTGATTGTTTAAATTAAAGGGTTGTCTAAAATTACATTTCATTTTCTATTTACTGTGCATTGTAACTTAACCACCCCGACTTCTGTGTATATAAATTTGTAATTATAAAAACCATAGTCATCTAGTATGAATTAGTTGGGATGTTATATTAATTGTATTGTATTGTATTAATTGTATTATATTATTGTGTTAATATCATTTTAAAAGGGGGAGCATTGTAAAAATGGACAATGAACAATTCCTATACCATCATTATATGGATTCATTGTCTTCATGCAGTACTTATGTTTGTATGGTTTTTACATTTGAATGTTCATTTTTACATAAGAAACCAAAATCGCCTAAGCGAGTTTTGGATAGAATTTCGATTTGTGCTTCTTTATTCATTACTGTATTTCTCTAATTCATCTTTTCTAATAATGACTTATACTGTACGTATGACATAATGTGAATAACTATGACGTCATAAAGTAACTTAACTCTCTTCACGTTTTCCATACCGCGAATACTGAATCACCCATTTGGTATGTGGATATCTTTCATGTTCAATGTATGGTAAATCCTTTAATAATAATAATAATAAAAAAACTTCATTCTCTATACGTCATTATTTATATGTTGTGTCCTACCTATTGTCTACTGATGCCTATCAACCTATCAGTCCATATTTTACGCCTGTCTATATTACGCACAGAACCTCCTATTGTGTTACGTACCAATATGCGTACAAAACTTGTACATTCGTACATGTCCCCTGATGATTACGTACATCGTTACGTACATGGACAATCATACATCCGTTCACATGTATTCTTTTTATTTCTTTTCTTTAAATTAATTAATTTCTCGCAAGATATTCATAATCGCTTAGGCAAGTGATCGAATTCCGCTAATCAGCATAAATCGAACATCTGAAAACGAAAAATCTCGTCTCGATCTAATTTCAATTTATAACACTATCATGCGTTATGTTAAATCATGTGTGTCATGTATATATGAATATATATCGTATGTACCCATGTACTTTGTATTATATTTCTAACATCTTAATTGTCTATTAATATGAAACACAAAAACAAAAAATTATAGTAACTGTTTAATTGTAATTAACTGTAATACTTTAATTTAATATAATGTAATGTACTTTAATGAAACTGTAATTAATGATAATAGTTTAATATATAATGTAATAATGTACTTTAAATGGAATTGTAATTAACGATACTAAGTGAAATGTGAATTAATCCATAATCGTAATCATAATTGTAATAAATCAAAATTGAAATGTACTCAGTAATGTACTTAAATTGTACTTATGTACTACTACGAAATTATATCGCCTTCAGAAATGTATACTCGACGAAAATACGATTAGTTTTAATTTTTTTTTTTTTAATTTTTATTTGGAATCTTTCATCTGATCATGTGTTTGAAAGGGGTGAACTTAACCTTCAACTGCATTCCCCCAACATTTAGACTTATATAATACATGTAATTGTAAAATTAACTTCACTTCATTACTTCACTCTTCTTTGGTCACTACTACGAGACTCCCTTGTTAGCAGCCTCGCTGCGAGGAGGGGGCAGAGACCCTTTGCCTCCTTAATTTTTTTAGATTCCGGCCTGAGCCATGGTCGAAAGAGGTCGAACCACTACCCCTGTAAATTCAGAGCACTACCTGTACATTTTTTAGAAGTAAATTACAGTGAGTGAAGCTTTTTATTTTTCCCCTTCGAATTGGGCTCCCTTCAGAAGAATTTAGTCAGTAAAGTCGATAAGTTTAGTACCAAGAGAAAGTATCAGAGTATTATAGAAAGAGAAGAATTAAAAACTGTCGACCCTATAGCGAGATAAAAAAATTAGAATGTTATAGAAGAAATATCCGTTGCTGCCTCCTAACCAGAACCCCCGTCGACTCCGAACCACCACAGGGACATAGACGGAGGGGTTAACAAATATATATTTATATATATGTATATATACATAAATAAATAAATATATATATAAATATATTTACACATAAATAAATAAATATATATATCTACACATAAATAAATAAATAAAATAAATAAATATATATATATATATATATATATATATATAAAATGCGCCTCGGTGGTGTAGTAGTTAGCATCGCTGACTACGAATCCATCGGCCCCGGGATCGAAACCTGATGACGGCAGCCGGCGCGCAGTAAAACCCAGCTGTTCATTCTTCCACACAATAAAGAAAGTGGTTGGTAGATAAATGGGTACCCTGGGTGGCCTACTGGTTAAGACTTTGGACTGCTGGTCGGGTGTGGTTCGGAATTCACGTTAAACTGTAGGTCGAAGGTGGAGTGAAAAGCTTGACCTTCGTGAGAATGAACAATTCGGGCGGAAGCAAACCAAAGGTGTGTGTGTGTGTATATATATGTTTGTTTGAACCTTGTGGAAAATAGAAGTGTTGTGTCTCTCTCTCTGTATTAATACCCAAATAAGAAGGGAATAAATTCTGTTTACACCCAAAAGTGTATAAAGTATCAGTGAATCCGAGCATATAAATTATAAACTGAAATTCATTAAAATTAAGAAAGTGCAAAACAGTTTCCATAAATTATCATCAGTTTAACGTATATATTTAAACTGTAATACAGTTGGCATTCGAGAAATTTTAAAAACAAAGCAGGAAAAAGGTCATAAAACGCAAAGGTCAGAAAACCCTCTTGACCATCGAAAGAAAAAAATTGTGTATATTTCTTTTTACGCTGAATCTGCAATATGTTTTTTCTGTAAACAAATGAAAATGTAGCAATAAGATGCGATTCCTGTCAAAAATTGCACGACTTTATCTGCATGAATTGGGATGAAAGGAAAATATCTCTTGTCTCGAACGCGAAACAGATCGTGGTAATCAAATTTCTGTGTATCGCATATATACAGACTGTAAACCCCTTTGCGGTATTTAATGAAATGGAGAAAGCAAATTCGAGTTACAAAAAAGAAGGAAATATGAAACGGAATGAAACGGAATGAAGACAGATGAAAGAAAAGAGATAAGTAGTAGTTGCGAGGTAGTAAAACTGCCCAACGAGCGAAATGATGAAAAGATAATAACTAAAAACGTAGGAAATAAACAACCAAAGAAAAATAATGCTAATACAAAAATTAAGAACATTGAAAATAATAAGATAAGAAGTAGAAGCGTAGAAAATACCGTATGTAAATACTACGCAAAAGGGAACTGCAGATATCGGGATGGGCAATGCAGCTATGCATATCCCACATTATGTAACACACATTACACAAGTGGATCTTGCAAATTTGAAAAGAAGTGCAAGTTCCATCACCTTACTGTCTGCAACACCTATGCAAGATATGGGAGTGCAAATACGGACAAAAATGCCGTTACCACCACCTTCGAAGGACCGCAACGGGCGAACAGGGAAAACGAACATCAAAGAAAGATACCAATTTTTTAGACGTAGCCAACACACTTCAGCTGCTAAATGCCATCCAGGAAATACAAAGTCAGCTGACAAATATAGGAATCCGAGAGCCGTACAGAAGGCACGCACAAATACACTTCATGCGTTATCGGAACAACAGGTAACAACAAAGTTAAAAAGAGGCAAATTCTCGGAGGACCAAAGGCAACGATACCGGCACCACCATTGGAAAACAAATCGGAACCATCTGTATGCGAAAACGATAGAGAAAAAATAAAAATAATCCTTGCCAACATTCAGGGCCTTAAATCAAATCATTCCCCGGACAAAGTTTTATACCTGAAAGGACTCATGCAAGAAGCCGGAACAGACTTTGCATGCCTCATGGAAACACATCTAAAGGACTGCCAGGCGAACTGTGAAAACTGTGAGTTCTGTGTTGACAAAAAAGAAATACAAATTGACAACTATATCATACTCCGAGCCGACAGAACAGTGAGTACTTCTATAATTTTGCAAAAAGGAAGTCGAAAAACCATGGGACTATCAGACCTTTGGAAAACGAGGACAGTGCTTTATCTGGTGATCTAACAGAAATATCTGAAATATTAAGAGCTCAGTGATAATCATCTTTCAGTATCCCAAAAACTGACAAATTGATATGCGATAGAAAAGCATTCTTTGAAGAACTAAAGGGGAAACTATAACAGACTTTGACTTTACGACAGATGATATTACACAAGCTCTAGGGAAAGTAGAAGCACACTCAGCGGCAGGACCGGATAAATGGAATGCCACACTGATCAAAAACTGCAAGAAAGCATTCGCCGAGTCCCTATATTGGATATGGAGACGATCACTAGACACGGGAGAAATACCGTGTATCCTGAAGAGTGCGAACGTAATCCCAATGTATAAAGGAGGAGATCGATCGGAGGCCAAAAACTATAGGCCAGTGTCGCTTACATCTCATCTCACTAAAATATTTGAAGGAATAGTAAGGCAGAAAATCTATGACTTTTTGGAAACTCAGAAAAAATTCAATGATAACCAACATGGGTTTTGGTCAGACAGATCATGCCTATCACAACTAATGGAACACTACAACATTATCATTAATGCAATAGGAAGTAATGAAAACTATGATGTAATATACACAGACTTTGCCAAAGCGTTCGACAAGTGTGACCATGTAATCATGATACATAAACTGAAATATATGGGAATAACAAGAAAAGTAGAGAAATGGATATATATATAATTTCCTTAGTGAGCGGCGGCAAGTCGTTACAGTACAAGGAGTATCTTCATCAGAATCAGAGATCCTCAGCTCAGTACCACAAGGAACAGTATTACAGTAGCTCCACCACTCTTCATAATCATGTAAACTGACATAGATGAGGACGTTATCAGAGAGAGCACAGTAACATCCTTTGCGGATGACACAAAGATCAGTAGAAAAATAAGAAACCCAGAAGAAATAGGATCTCTACAAACCAACATGAACAGACTCTACAAGTTGACGGAAGACAGCAATATGAAGTTTATCACTGAGAAATTTCAGCTGTTACAGTACGATACGGAAAAAGAGAAGACTTAAAATTTATTGAATATTATACCCCAAATGGACAGGAAATTCAGAGAAATTCTAAAGCAAAAAATTTAGGGGTTGTAATGACTGATAATGCGAAATTTGAAACACAAAATACGATAGCAGTAAACAGAGCAAAGAGAATAACTGGGAATATACTGAGAACCTTTAAACGAAGAGATAGGAATATAATGATTCCTCTACTGAAAACACTGATCATACCCAAATTGGAATACTGCTCGGTCCTAACATGCCCACATAAAAAAGAAGACATTAGACAGCTAGAAGGGATTCAGAGAAGCTTCACAGCCAAGTTCAAGGGGTGCAAAAAACTAAATTACTGGGAAAAGCTACGCGAATGAAATGTATATTCACTGGAAAGGAGAAGAGAGAGATACACCATTATTTACACTTAGAAAATAATGGAGAAACCAGTCCCTAATCTTACTCTGAACTCTGTGACTCCCTAAACAACAGTGGAGAGTAGAAAAGGAAGACTTAAAGGCGAGACAAAGAACATCCTTAACCCTGAAAGAAAATAGTTTTGTTGTGAGAGGACCAGAACTGTTTAATCAGCTGCCCAAAGACCTTAGGAACACAAGTGGTGTTACGGTGGACATCTTCAAAAGAAGATTAGACGCCTGGTCAGAACATTCCCCGATAAGCCGGGAGTACCTGGCTATGTGAGGTAGAGAGTAAAGAAACCAACTCACTACTTCACCAGGCCAACTCGAGAGGAGGGGCGACAATCTTGACCTTGGTGAAATGAGTAATCATCGCACGAAACATTTGAAAGGTTGAAAGGAGTATATATATATATATATATATATACCTCGTTAACCTCGTTGCGGTTTTGTGCGTCGGTCTCTCTTAACACGAAGGTCTAGCTGGTGGCCCCGCCTCTAGGCCTGGCTTGGTGGAGGATCGAGTTGCTTTCTTGCGCTCTCCACCGCACATAGCCAAGTACACCCGGCTCATCTGGTACCGTCTTGAGCCAGGCATCTAGTCTTCTCTTGAAGACTTCAACTTTGACCCATGTAGGAAGCTGATTAATAAGTCTTGTCCCCTGACAACCAAGCTACTTTCCTTCAGTGTTGAGGAGGTCCCTTGTCGGGCCTTTAGTTTGGGAACACTATATATTCTGCCTTTCCTATTGTCCAGCGTTGTTTGGATGGTAATTGGGTTTAGTTTAAGGTTTGGTACCAGTTTTTCGATCATTTTCCATATGTAGATTATAGTATACCTCTCTCTTCTTTCCCGAGAGTACAGATTTAGTTTACGTTGTCTTTCCCAGTAGTTGAGTTCTTTGCAGCCATCAATCTTTGCTGTGAAATGTCTGCGTTTCTTCTAGTTTATTAATTTCTTCCTTTTTATATGGGGACGTCAAAACTGAGCAGTATTCAAGTTTTGGTATGATCAGTGTTCTCAGCAGGGGAATCATTACTGTCTTGTCCCTCCTTTTGAACGTTCTTAGTACCTGTCCCGCGACTCTTTTTGCTTTGTTTATTGCTAGCTGATTTTGTTTCTCGAATTTGACATCATCGGTCATTATTTCCCCCAAATCGACCGCTTTCGTGCTTCTCTGAATTTCCTGTCTATCTGGAGCATAATATGCTAATATGCAGTCTGTTTAATTTCCTCATTTCTATCATATCTCAAACGCTGAAATTTCTCGGTGTTAAATGTCATAATGTTGTCTTTTCACCATTTGTATATTTTGTGTGTGTCCCTCTGCAAGGCCTCCACTTCATTTGCTCGTTGATTTTTATGCTGATCTTTGTATCGTCCGTAATTAATGTTACTTTACTGTTGCTGTTAAGTCCACTGTCTATGTCTGTTAGCATGATAATGAACAGGAGTGGGTCAGCACTGTACCTTGTGGCACTGAGATGCGTACTTCTGATTCTGATGATGATACATCTTGAATTTTGACGACTTGCAGTCGTTCTCTGAGGAAGTTATATGTCCATTTTCCCACTTTGCCTGTTATTCCCATATGTTTCATTTTATGTGCTATTATACCATGATCGCACTTGTCGAAAGCTTTAGCAAAATCCGTGTATTAGACATCTTAGTTTTCATTGCCTTCAAGTGCATCTAGAATATTATTATAATGCTCTATGAGTTGTGATAAGCATGATCTTCCCGATCGGAATCCGTGCTGATTTTTGTTGAATCTTTCCTGTGTCTCCAATAGGGTGTACCATTTTTGGGTCATTTTCAAAAAGTCAAGGTCCAGGAGTCTAATGTTGTGCCAAATGATGTCCTAAACACGAATTTAACAAGCATTTTCTAATCCAACAAATTTTGAATCCCCCCACCCCACTTGAAATTTTGCCCATCCCCTTTTCCTAAAAACCCCATATATCTAAAAAACTATCAACTTTATCGAAAAATGTTATAGAATACAAATGATTTAGAATCAAACGTTCTATTAGAAAAGTTCATTAAGATAGAAATTTACGTAATTTTGAAAATTTTCATTTTCTTTTGTCCAAGAGCACCTTATTGTATTAATATAAAATAAGGTGCTTAAGTTACATTATTTATGAGTATATTGTGAGTATAATCCAAATTTAAAAATCCTTTTTTACATTGAATTTTAATAAACAAGCATTGTTTTTTCTCTTATTGTTTCTTTTCAGACTGCTTTATTTGAAAAATAAATAAAAAATGAGTCAAACAGCTACAAAACAGCATGACTTTATTCTTGGTCGCTTGCAGGCTGACATTATGAGTTCATCTAAAATTGTTTTACCATCCAATAAAGATGTTCTAAGCCATTTTATTTATTTACGGAGAATGCAGTATAATGGTCCACAAGTTACAAAAGATTCTACTGTTAATGAAGTTCTACAGAAGCTACTAATAATATGGCAAAAAGCATGCATTCCTACTATAGATATTAGTAAAAACCCTAAAGGCAGGAAGATGCTGTTAAATCTAGAAGAAATGCATAATAATTTAATTAAGCACAAAAAAAGAGCAAGCTTTGAAAATGAACTCTCTAATTTCATGAAAATTATGGATTCCCTTTTTGACATCTCTTCTCAAAATGCCGTTGAATTAATCCAAAAAGACCGCATGAGAACTGAGCCTGAGAAAGCATATGATATTTCATTCTTAGAAGATCAAAGAACAAAACGAGGAACATGTTTACGTTTGCTAGATGCAGATTATGCATCAAAAGTACAGCGCAAGTACATTAGATTAGAGAAAGAGAAGAAACGCAAAGAGAAACATAAATCAGTGAAGCAAGTGAGTGCTACAGCCAGAACATCAGAGACCCTTCTTTCTAGCACGACCAGTTCTGAGACAGACAGCTATGAAGAGTTTCCGACAGAACCTACAGCAGGACCTTCAAATGCTTCCAGCTCCAACCAAAAATATTCTTGCCTCGCCATTGGTTTCCTCCACTGCAGACAGATTTAATCTCTCTATTGGACAACGGACTGTTTTTGCTGCTGCAGTAGCCATTAGGTGTGGCAAGGATATTGAAAAACTGTCTCTCTCCAGGACCACATCTGCAAGAGCCGCTCGAAAGACAAGAAAACGAAAATATGAAACTTGCATCGAGGATTTTACTCCTCCTGATCACTGCCTAGTACATTGGGATAGCAAGCTGCTTACTAAATCATGTTCAGAACAAGAAGACCGCCTTGCAATACTTGTTACTGGATACCCAAATGTAGAAAAACTTTTATCAGTTTCTATAATAGATGATTCCACTGGATTGTCTCAAGCCACTTCTGTATTTCAAAGTATTGAAAAAAGGAACTTGAAGCAAAATGTCTTTGGAGTATCATTTGATACCACTGCATCCAATTCAGGATGGATGAAAGGTTCCTGTAAGTTACTTGAAGAACTTTTGCAAAAGAAATTGATTTGGTTAGCATGCCGCCATCATGTGGCTGAAAGAGTTTTGTGTGCTGTGTATGAAACCATTTTTGGCCCAAGTAAATCTCCTGAGTTTGAGTTATTCAAAGAATTTCGCGAGTCTAAATGGAAGAAAATTAATACGAAATCTACATACAATGTTCTTGATGTTAAATCAAGGTATCAAAGAGGCCTAAAGGAAGAATGTATAGAATTTATGACCCAATGTTTAAGAAAATCTGACTGCTTTCCACGTGATGACTATAAGGAAGTTGCTGAAACAACTTTAATGCTTTTAGGAGAGGTTTCCAGAGAAAACAGTCATTGGCGGAAACCTGGTGCAATGCACCGTGCCAGGTGGATGGCAATGATTTTGTATATAAATAAAATGTATGCTTTTGCCCACCAAGCATCATATGATGAATCATTGATTAAGAAATTAAAGAGAATGTGTCTATTTAATGCATTAATTTATGGAAAATACTGGCTTTTATGTTCTAATTCACTAGATAGTCCAGCTAATGATCTGAAGTTTTATCATGATTTGGTGAATTACAAGAAGGAAGATAGGGAAGTTGCAAATGCTGCTTTGAAATCTTTTGCCAATCATTACTGGTATTTGACGGAGGAAGTGGTCCCTTTGAGTTTCTTTGGATCGCTAAGTAATGATGAAAAAGAAGATCGCAAAATCCTTAAACAAATATCCAGTTCCAGAAAATTATGTATGTGGGCAACCTGTTTTCCCCATTTTAAAGGAAAATTTATTTCAATGCTGTGGGTCAAAACCAGACTCATGGATAAAGAAACCAGCATCAACATGGGAAGAGGTCGATGACTACAACAAACTAAAAAACATTCTTTCATCTTTTAGAGTAGTCAATGATACCGCTGAAAGAGGAATCAAGCTGGTTCAAGACTTTCATGACAAATGTCAAAATGAAGAAGAATTTCAAGGTCTTTTGCAAATTGTGGAAGAGAATAGAAGACTAATTCCTGATCCTTGTAAAGAGACTCTTAAAAGAATGAAACTCAGTAAAGAATAGTTCATTAACAGATAGATTAGGTATTTTTATTTGCAGAGATTGTTTTAATTTAGAAGAGGCTGATTTTTTTTGTTATTAAATATACCATAAATTGTCTTTTCTTATTTTTATGTTTAAAAAGCTCTTATATCAATGATTTCTAATTAGGAAACTTGTTTCTTTTTATTTTTTTGAGGAAAGTGTTGAATAAAGGAAAAAAAAACGATGGGACCTCACAACTATAGATAAAGTGTTAATTTTTAGCTTTATTTTATATATATATAGTTTTGAGGTTGTCCTCACTTTGTATAGGCTAGTTATAATAAAAACTAATTATGATTTGCATTATAACTAGCAAATACAAAGCCCATCGCCGCGAAGCTGCATTGGGGTGATGCTTCAAAGGTGACGGTAACACCTTATTTAAGAAGAAGGCACTGCAAGCAAAAATTTTTTTTGATTTAAATTTAAAAAAAAAATGAAAATTTTCAAAAGTAAGTAAATTTCTACTTTGATGAACTTTTCTAATAGAACTTTTGATTCTAAATCATTTTTATTCTATAACATGTTTCGATAAAGTTGATAGTGTTTGAGATATATGGGGTTTTTAGGAAAAGGGGATGCGCAAAATTTCAAGGGGGGGTGGGGGGGATTCAAAATTTGTCGGATTAGAAAATGCCTGTAAAATTCGTGTTTAGGACATCATTTGGCACAACATTAGACTCCTGGACCTTGACTTTTTGAAAATGACCCAAAAATGGTACACCCTAGTCTCCAAGAAGTCATAGATTTTCTCTCTGACTATTCTTTCAAATATTTTCGTGAGGTGGGACGTCAATGACACTGGTCTATAGTTCTTTGCTTGAGATCTATACTCGCCTTTATATATTGGGACAATGTTTGCTCTTTTCAAGATGCTCGGTATTTCCCCAGTGTCTAGGAATCTTCTCCATATCCAGTATAAGGTTGTAGCTATTTCATTTTTACAGTTTTTAATTAATAGTACCTTCCATTTGTCCTGACCTGCAGCTGAATGTGATTTCATTTGTCCTATAGCTGTCGCTACATTTTCTGGGGTAAAATCAGTCTGTTATACATTCTCCTTGCAATTTCTCTTCGAAGAAGGCATCTATGTCAGGTATTGCAGATATATATATATATATATATATATATATATATATATATATATATATATATGGTAAGGAATAAGAGGACGAGGAGATGGTATATGTTTCGGAAATTTGAATTATCATCATCAGTGCTAAAAATTTAAAATCAAATAAACCGGGGCTCCAATACACCTTAGACCCCCCCCCCCCCCCGCCCATGGCCTAAACCATTAGAGGTACAGTAAAACTAAACATACCTTACAAAAGAGAATTTAATCCTGCATTTAATGAGAAACAATTAAAACTTGGTGTTCCCGCCATTGGCTTCCAAGACAGCCTGAATTCGCTTTGGGTAGCTTGCCAAAAGTGACGTGAATAGATCTTGATCGTTACGCAAATTTGTTAAAACAGTCTCAATGTGTTGCGTCATTGTATCCTTCGAAAATCGAATTGCTGCAGGTTCTTGAAACAAGAGACATTCAACCTTGTCCTTTATAACTGATCCAATGTGTTCACAGACGTTCAGGTCAGGAGAGTTTCCTGGCCATTCTTCATTTCCAAAGAAATCGATCTCATGGTTCCGCAACAACTGTTGAGTGGCTAATGCCTTAAAGCAGGGGGCCTTATCGTGCAGAAGTGTGACCTGATCGACATCCATAACATTGTTTGGGTTTCTTAGAAAAGGAATGACATGCTGGGATACAATAATCTCACGAAAATACTGTCCATCCCAACTTTCACCATTTGGCTTCAGCACCCACATGAGATTCTTTGCAGTGAACAAAACAAACACACCAACACAGACTGGACTTTTTAATAACACTGGTATGCATATGAAATTTTTTGTCTGCTGTGAGGGTTTTTTCAACTCATATTATATAATTCGACCATGCTGAATTCGAAAATGACATTGGATTTCCTCAATCAGGTCAGGTTTTTTCTCTATTGGCCATTTATTATAAGTCCAATTTTATCCCCAAATTTATTGATTTTTTTAGCTTAAACTGTAGATACGAGTAATATTATAAGAACACTCGTGAAAAATGAAAACATTGTGTGAATAAATACTTTTATTCATACAATGAATATGGAAAAAAGTTTATTGAGGAAGGAATGAAGTTTTTTTGGCTTTCCGTCTGTGTTTTTCTTCGGGCACGTCTCGCTTCAAACACCAGCAATAGTCCGCCAGCATATTGATATCCCAGTTTCCCTGGTACCTCTCTTCCATTATTTTGATATCTTGGTGAAATCGTTCACCCTGTTCCTCACTATAATCCCCGCAATTTTCAGGAAAATAGTCCAAGTGGGACCACAAAAAGTGCATTTTTATGGACATGCGCGACCCATGAGCTTTGAAAGCTTCCATCAAGTTTTCGACAACGGACTCGTATTCTGGACTTCTACGCTTGCCAAGAAAATCAGTGACAACTGATTTGAATGCCTGCCAGGCATTCTTCTCAGTTGGAGTCATTGCGTTTTCGAACTGAGTATCCTTGATCAAAGTTCGAATTTGAGGACCATCAAAAACCCCAGCATTTAGTTTAGCATCAGATATATGAGGAAATTTACTCTCGAGATATCGGAATGCTGAACCCTCCTTATTCATTGATTTGATGAAATTTTTCATCAAGCCCAGCTTAATATGAAGTGGTGGGAGCAAAATTTTTGTTGGTGGTACAAGGGGCACTGAAAGACATTATGCGACCCAGGTTCAAAATTCTCTCTGGATGCCCATTCACGCTGTGCATAGTGCTTCTCATCCGCTCGGCTATCCATTTGCAGAGGAAACATGGGTATTTCGTGTATCCCCCTTGCATTCCCAATACAAATGCCACAATCTGAAAAAAAAAGAAAATATTTAAAGAATTTAGAGAATTTGTTCTATCAGATAAAAAAATCTATGCATTGGACTGTATCACTTCTGTGGGGAAGTTAAGTGTTCTATACGCTCTCAAATAACCTTTGGAAAAACAACATAGTCAATAGCAATAGTTTACTTATGATATTAGTATTACCTTCAAATCTCCACAGATCCTCCAGTTATGTTGGTCGTATACGAGAGCATCCAGTAAAATTTTCATGTTATCGTAGCTCTCAGTAAGTTGTACGGAATGTGCTACAGGGACTGATGCAACCCTATTCCCAATGTTGAGAAGTACTGCTTTCAAACTTCGTTTAGACGAGTCTATAAATAGCCTCCATTCTGATGCGTTATATGGTAGGCCCAAGGATTCGATTAGCCCCTCACATTGCAGCAGTACACTAAGGAAGAGGTATTTTCGTGACTGCAAAAAACTTGCGGAATTCTTCCTCTCGTTTCCTATACCAGGAGAATGTTGTTCCCGGAGCCAGCAAGTTGTCCTCTCGAAGTCGTGAGCCCAAGATCTCGGCAGCTAATTTGGAAAGTCCTAAATCCCTGGTAAGATCATTAAGTTTGGCCTGGTTCAGAGGCCTCGGCTCATTTGAAGCGGTATTTTGAGGTATATACGACTGGGACTGGTCATTGGCATTGGTCATTGATTCATCATCAGAATCATCGAAGTCCAGGGTTTGAGGTGGGTCGGGTATTGGAATTCCAGGACCATGGGGTACAGGTCTCATAGCAGAAGGAATGTCAGGGTATACAACAATGTGTTTATTCTTCTTGTTAACTCCTGAAAATAGAAACACAGAAACATGGATATAAAACTTGCATATGAAATAGAAGAAGCATTCAGACAGTGGCGGCTCGTGAGGGAAGGCTGCGGTCTGTAAGATATGAAATAGGTCGATGGAGTCTGTATATTTTCTTTCTTTTTCATTCATATTGTCCCTTCGGGGACAATATGAATGAAAAAGAAAGAAAATATACAATCATTGTATATGTAAATGTAACTTGTATAACAATATGTATGTGTAAATGTATTTTCTATAACAATATGTATATGTAAATGTATGATTACCATTATGGTGAATATTATGCTATATATGGTGAATATTACATTATGGTGAATATTATGTCAAGTTTCATACGAGGATTTCAAAATATTTAAGAAAAATAAATTTATAAGCCCACCTTGGAGGTTTGTCATGCAGAAATAGCAATCTGTCACGTGATCCTTTCCTTCTCTCCAAATCATGGGAATTCCAAAAGCAAAGATTTCGCTCTGCCTTTGCTCCATCTTCTCAAATTTTCAATGCACGTCTTGCAGCACATATGAGGGGCGAAATTTTTGTCCTGGTCCCCTAGCTTAATTCCAAAGTATGCTCTATACATTGTTTTCACAAATTTAGTGATTTTGGACTGGTTATTTGGCATGGTAACCGTCCCACATATGTAGCAGAATCTATTGGGATCATTTTTACACGCTCTATTCATTATGAAATATTTTATCTATATGCCTGAAAAGTAAAAAAAAATATTATACAAGTGAAACAAGTGATGATAGATGTTACTGTTCCAATTCCGCTTTGACAAAATCACGAAAAATTATATTTTACTTATGAGGCCATAGCCGAATAACCTGAGCTGATTGAGAAAAACGGATTGCAGATTCGAAATTAGCAGGAAAAACTCTATAAGAATCACTTACAAAACCCTTGACAGCAAAATTGATGCATACCAGTGTAATTCGCGATAATGTTCATTCTCATCGATTTCATCTGGTGTTGTGGCCCACGCTCGATGATTTTGGTAGTTAAGCCGACGTGTTACGTAAACAAAAAATTCATCGGAGACAGCTAAATGCATGAAATTATCCACATCCCAATCTTCAACATAATGGGCAAACCACATTCTGTCATCGATGTTAAGTTGAGTTTTTCTTGGCTTTGGAAGTTCATGCCAAGGCTTTAAACCTTGCCTATGACGGTACAGTCGAATGATCTCACCACTAACGATCTTCCCTCTCAACACTTCGATCTCTCTAGAAAGTTTAGCACAGCTGTTTTTCCGTTTACGCGTACCGCTTTCAACGATGTCCTTTGTTTCCTGAGAGAGTGGCAAATTTGGGCGCCCAGATTTGGTTGTATCCATTTCACATTCATCCAAAGATTTATTCCAATTTCTTTTGACGAAGTCCTCACTTCTTCGCAACTTTTTGGCAACCCATGAACGTGTTATAAAGGTGGCTCCAGCATCACGAGCTTCCCGAAATGTTATTGCTCGTATGCGATCTATCACACGTTGCCTCTCCGAATCACCAATTAATTGAGAAGCCATTATATTATCACTTTATCAGCTACAGTAATTTTAATACCTGCAATAAATAAAGAACTTTATATATTTTTATAATCACTAAAAACTATTTCGATATAAGTAAACATGTAAGCTGCAAATGAGGGGGCTAAGGTTTTTTGGAACCCCTTAGAGAATGAATAAATATGATGAACAAAAACTTGTACAAGATATTTAAATAAGCGTATAAGTTTTTGTCCATCATATTTATTCATTCTTTATATTTGATTTTAAATTTTTAGCATTGATGATGGAAATTGAAATTTCTGAAACGTCTGTAAATAAACATGTACCATCTCCTCGTCCTCTTATTTCTTACTAAGTTACGGTTCCCCAAGAACAAGCCTTTTTAATCAGGTATACAGTATACTATCAATAAGTATATATTGTATATATATATTATATATATATATATATATATATATATATATAACTGCAAACACGCAGTATAATTAACGTAAAGAACGACGCTTGTATATGAGATATGCCGCGCAAGACGAGAGAGAGAGAGAACGAAACAAATTAAAAATGAGGTAACCACCAGGGAATCGAACCCGGGATCTTCCGATTGCCGGTCAGATGCGATAACCATTACACCATGGGCCTCACTCTTCCAAATGCCGTAATTCTTCTACATACTCGCAGAAACCAATGCCCCAAGGGGGCACCCCTCGCATGCCGTAACATTATATACATTTAACTGCAAACACGCAGTATAATTAACGTAAAGAACGACGCTTGTATAGGAGATATTCCGCGCAAGACGAGAGAGAGAGAACGAAACAAATGAAAAAATGAGGTAACCACCCGGGTGGTGTAATGGTTATCGCATCTGACCGGCAATCGGAAGATCCCGGGTTCGATTCCCGGGTGGTTACTTCATTTTTTCATTTGTTTCGTTCTCTCTCTCTCGTCTTGCGCGGAATATCTCCTATACAAGCGTTGTTCTTTACGTTAATTATACTGCGTGTTTGCAGTTAAATGTATATAATGTTACGGCATGCGGAAGGTGCCCCCTTGGGGCATTGGTTTCTGCGAGTATGTAGAAGAATTACGGCATTTGGAAGAGTGAGGCCCATGGTGTAATGGTTATCGCATCTGACCGGCAATCGGAAGATCCCGGGTTCGATTCCCGGGTGGTTACCTCATTTTTTCATTTGTTTCGTTCTCTCTCTCTCGTCTTGCGCGGAATATATATATATATATATTATATATATATATATATATGATACACACAGACCGTGCATGGAACAAGGAACTCTTCTGGGATACTTAAATCCACTATAGTCCAAATAAGTAATGGTAAATGACAAATACCATAGTTTTTCTTTTTCATGATGCTATGGTATTTGTCATTTACCATTACTTATTCGGACTATAGTGGATTTAATTATCCCAGAAGAGTTCCTTGTTCCATGCACGGTCTGTGTGTATCATGCACCGCTGTCTGCTGCAGAAACCAGCGTGCGAATTCCACACGAAGAGGGTAATCCCGAGGTTGTAATGCCTGGACTCTCTGACGATGAAACGGATGTAACTGCTGCTCGTGCAACACTCTCCAGACCAGGTCGTGGTTCACACCGAGGATACGTCAACACCTCGCGTGCTTGCGCTTGGATTGTCCTCAAATCGCCGTAGGATTTCTTCTTCCTTGTCAGGAGTGCGCACGTTTCTCTCCCGACCAGTGTCATGCATGTTTGCATGGAATGTTCCAGTTTCTCGCAGTCGCCGATGCAAATGCGCAAACGTTTGGTGGTTTGGCACACGTCTGTTTGGGAAGCGCTGTCCGTATAACCTCACAGCAGCTCTTCCGTTTCCATTGGCAGCCCCATACACCATATGCATGTCAGCCATCTCAGCAGTCGTGAAGCGCTCCATGTTACGCGTACTACGTCCGATTTAAGAATGCCCGCGGCAAGCGCGAGTCTAGCCCACTTCACCTTTTAGCCAATTGAGCGGCGCCTTCTCGCGCCGAATGGTGACGTCAGCGGACATACACTTATAGACGAAAAGGGTTTGTCTTAGTGTTGCCTATCCCCCATTACAATTTGTACAGAAAGTTTTCAAACACCCTGTGTATATATATGCCCGGTTAGGTAAACTGAATGCCAGGTTAGGTTAATTGAATGCCCAGTTAGGTCAACTGAATGCCCGATTAGGTTAATTAATTGGCCGGTTAGGTCAACTGAATGCCCGATTAGATTAATTGAATGCCAGGGTACGTTAATTGAATGCCCGGTTAGGTTAATTGTACACCCTTGACGATTGGTTAGGTTAAGTCATGATATTTTCATTAAAGCCAACGAAAAAATCACGACTTAACCTAACCAATCGTCAAGGGCGTACAGATGACCTAACCTGGCATTCAATGAACCTAACCGGGTATTCAATAATTTTGCCATAGGTTTCGTAATAATCTTGATGACGTCATTTAATGTTTTAAAATTAATTATTTAATTTATTAACACCCACGTGCACAACCTCGGGACCATTTTGGAGTTATGGCTGATGGCTGGAACACACACACACACACGTCTTTTTATTATTATTATTATTATAGATAAACAATAGACTGGTACAAATTTATAACCGAAAGACTTCCGAAAATCAAAATTTTTGATAAAGAAAAGGGGAAAAAATTTTTGTAGGCCTAGGGGGTCCGAAATTCTCATAAATTGGAAAATAATTGCTATTTTCTTACTTACAGCGACAGGCATAATGATATTAGGATACCTAATAGAAATTTTTTAATATTTTAAAGTGGGGAAAATAAATAATTTTCTAAAAATGATCTTCAACTATAAAAGCGCATCTAATCAGATAACTCAATTAACGTATTTCTATGACAACTAAAAAATAGAATGATAAATCAATATCCTATCAAATTGTTTGTGTATATGTAAAATTATTTGTACAAAAGCCACAATAATAAAACGCACAAAAGTCACGGTAAATAATTTCCAGTTTGGCTCGTTTAACTTTAAACTCGTGTTTTTTTAAATTGCCCGTTTTAATTATGTAATTTTTTGTATTGAATCGATAAAGAAAGCTTTCGTGAATCGAAAAATGTTAAAATTATAACAAATATCAAAATATTTTGTATAAAAATCATTGAATTTTAAAAATGCATGTTTGTTTTTAGTTTTTTGCAAAAATTCTTTATGAATTTTAAAAATATATACTTTTTTTAAATTGAATCGATAAATAAATCTTTTGTGAATCGAATGATATTAAATGTTTAGTAAATATTGACTTATTTCGCGCCAAAATTATGATTAAAAATGAAAAATTAAAAAAATGCGTGTACAGGCATGGGAAGAACTGTACCCCTAAAAGGGGGGAAGGAATTATGTTAGGGAATTTTTTTTAGCATGGGCACTCTACAATAAAAAGACGCATCGAATGGTGAAAACCGCATTGTTCTACACCAATTGTAGCGACCTGTAGGTGTGCGCAAAAAAAGGGTGTCAGGAAATGATTGCCCCCCCCTGTACAGAAGAAACTGAAAGGAATAGAAAAAAACAGACAAAACCACGCGAAAGAGCGTTTAATTTTGAATAAAAAACACTTGTTTTAATATCGGGTGTTGCCCCCATTTGCAGCTCTGACGGCCATTAATCGACGGGGGTATGATCCCAGAAGTGTCTCAAAGAGATCGGTATCATGACTCATTTCTTCAAGGACTTCGTTGATCTTTGCAGTCATAATTTCTGTTGAATACCGATTCTGAATGGGTTGTTCCAGCATTAAGGACTCCACCCGATCCTTCATGATGGATCCGACATGTTAACAGACATTAAGATCGGGAGAATTGCCAGGCCATTCATTATTTCCGAAAAAATCAATGTTATTGTCCTTAAGCAGTTGTTGAGTCGCAAGTGCTTTCATACAGGGGGCTTTGTCGTGAAGAAAGGTTGCCTGTTCAACATCCAAAACACACTCGGGGTCTTTCAAAAACGGAATTACATGTTGGGCTAAAATTACATTTCGAAAATAAGGCCCATCCCAACTGGTTCCTCTTGGTTTGATAACCCAGATGAGCTTCCGAATAGAGAACATAATGAAAACACCCACACATGCTGGATTTTTTACTATTTCTCGATACCTCTGGTCGTCTGGGACTTCATCAAGAGTTGTTGCCCAAACCCGATCATTCTGAAAATTTGGTTTTCTGGAGACATAAACGAAGAATTCATCGCTGACAACCAAGTGAAGGAAATCGTCTTCCGTCCATTCCTCAAGATAATCACAAAACCATAGCCGATCTTCAATATTAAGATCACTCTTCCGTGGCTTAGCTATTTCATGCCAAGCACTCAAGCCTTGGCGAACTCGAAATTGATGCACAAGTTGCCGATTGACTATCTTACCACGACGGATAAGTATCTCTTTCGCTACCTCAGAGCAGCTCTTCTTTCGGTGCAGTGATGCAGCAAGCACAATGTCTTTCGATTCTTGAGATAATTTCTCCGGTCTTCCTCCTCGAAATTCTGTTTCACAATCTTCAGGATTCTTATTCCAATTCCTTTTGACAAAGTCTTCTGATCTTTTTAATCTCTCAGCCACCCAGTGTCGAGTTATGAAAGTTGCACCAGCTTCCTTTGCTTCACGAAATGTGACAGCTCGAATGCGGTCAAGAACTCGCTTTTTCTCTGAATCGTTCAAAATAGATGATGCCATGGTTTCTGTGGGGAAAAAAATGGTAAGAATTAAAATCACAGGAATAGAATATAATGGTTTTTATTCAGATTTTAACGCTCTTTCAAGTGGTCTCGCCGGTTTTTATCTATCTCTTCTAGTTTTTGCTCTACATGGGGGGGCAATCATTTCCTGACACCCGTATATATATATCTATATATATATATATATATATATATATATATATATATATATATATATATATAAGGCTTCATTTCTGAAATAGTATATTAGATAATGTAAGGTCAGTGAGGAATTCAACTGTAGATGTTCATAAAATCTGCGACAGTGCAGATTTGATACTCCTGCAGTAGCACTGGCTACCTAAGCAAGAGCTAAAATTCCTCTCTACCATCCATGATGACTTTATGTACCATGCGTCATCAGCAGTAGACTTGTCAGATGAATTAATATAAGGTAGGCCTTTTGGTGGTGTTGCTTTCTTAATAAGGAAAAATTTGTCAAAACATATAAAATTTTTAACAAGAGATAATGTAAGTTTGTTAGGCATTGAATTACATGTGAACAATAATTGCATATTAATTGTAAATTGCTATTTACCATACAACAACGGCAGTAATCTAGATGAATACATTGATTTGCTGTACAAAATTAAGTCATTATCAGATAACCCCAAATATTCTCACTGTATAATAATGGGGGACTTTAACGAACATGTGAACTCGGAATTCTTTGTACAATTGGGTGACATGTGCGAGTCGGCCAATTTAAGTATAAGTGATGTAGAGGTATTAGGGGTAACCAGTGGTAATTTTACATACGTTAGTGATATGAGTGGTACCACCAGGTGGATTGATCATTGTCTCACTAGTATTAATCTAAAGGATCGAATTGTTAGAATTTTCCTTCTTTCTGACCACAGACCATTAGAAATATTAATTAACTTTACCAATTTATGCGCAACACGACTTAACAAGAACTCAATAGGTAAGAATAATCGCGTCGATTGGTCCAATGTTAATATGCAGCAGAGAATAGAATACAAAGACAGAACAAGTCACCTTTTTAATAATTTAGAAATTTTGCACTTTGCCTGTAATAATCCTTGCTCAAATGATTCTCACTGTAAACACAGAGATAGGTATTATAGTAAGATAATATCCCTGTTAAGAGAAGCAGGAAGCCCCTGATTAAATCTTACAACTATCATACTAAGATTATTCCTGGATGGAATGATTTTATAAGGCGGCCATAAGGCGATGTAAACAAGAAGAAGAGTCTATTCGAGCATCAAAAGCATGTGAAGCTCGCATAAATAACGATTATACCAAATTTTGGAAATTTGTTAAGAATCAAACGGGTGTCAAAAATGTCCTTCCTTCGACAATCGATGGGGTGTCGGGGGAGGGTGAAATTTGCAAAGATGTGGAAAAACCACTATTCTAACATTCTTAATAGTGTGAGTAGGCATAATCTTAAGATAGATTGCAGCGAAACGATTGTGGGAGGGACAAGGGAAAATACTTTGACATAATTTTCTGAAGTAAAGAGGTTAATTAAAGAGTTAAAGACTGGTTCTGCGTCAGGAGTAGATGACTTATCGAATGAGCACTTAAAATATGCAAATAATGTAGTATGTCTGCATATATTATTGCTCCTATCAGCCATGCTTGCTCATAGGTATATCCCTGCAGAGTTCATAAGGATATATATCTTGCCCCTGGTCAAAAACAAGTACGGAGACATTCTGTCCAGCAATAATTACAGGCCTATTGCTGTCGCTTCCTGCTTCTCGAAACTACTAGAAAAACTCTTGTTACTCCGATTAAATGATTTCCTATGGACATCTAATCAGTTTGGCTTTAAAAGGTCCCACTAAACTGATCTGTGTCTCTACGTACTTAAAGAAACAATATCTAAATACATTGACAGTAATTCAACTATTTATAGCTGTTTCCTAGATATAAGTAAGACATATGATAGGGTGAACCACAATATTTTGTTTACAAAACTAGAAGACAGAAAGGTTCCCATGTACATATTAAATTTATTGAAATTTTAATATTCCCACCAATCTTTCACTGTTAGGTGGGGTAATGTACTATCCGAGTGTTTTGGCTCCTCTTGCGGGGTGAATCAAGGCTCCTTGCTCTCCCCTATGCTGTTTAATGTGTATACTGACGGATTAACTGCTTCACTTAACGAGGCAACAGTGGGATGTTGTATAGATAACACAAGGATAAATAACTTAGTTTATGCCGATGATATGGTGTTAATAAGTCTTTTCAATGTTACAAAAACTAAAGTTATGCAATTTCATCCTAAAAGCTGTAATCAGTCAGCTGATATAACGTTTAAAATGAATGGTGAGGTAATTGAGGAAGTACAAGAGTTTAAGTATTTGGGTCAAACTATTACCAGCTCCTTGAGTGATGACTCGGATATAAGAAAACAATCTCGAAGCCTGTGTGCTAAAGCGAATATGACCATAAGGAACTTTCGATTCTGTACAAGTGAAGCTAAAGACACTCTGTTTCGTACTTTCTGCAGTAATATATACGGACAGCAACTCTGGGTGAATTATAAAAAAGGTTCTGGCAGAACTCTAAATTTACTTTAGAACAGGTCTTTTAGACTCTTACATAAAGTACAGTAGGATGGTGTCAAAATGGACGAGTGCAGAAATGTTGCAAGAGTGCCACCTCCACCCCCTTTGTTGCAAGAGAGCCATCCCCCACCCCCTTTGTTGCAAAACAAAGCAAAAAAATTCCCCGCCTCCCTTTGCCGCAAGGCACCTCCTTTGTTGCCAGCCCCGAAATGGGACTGCAAGGGGTATGCAACTTGGAGTTATCCCCCAAGCTGATCCACCCAAAGGGGAAAGCCAACCCCAAAATGGGATTGCAAGGGGTATGCAACTTTGCGGTGGAGTTCTCCCCCAAGCTGAACTCCCCCAAATGGGCATACCTAACCTAAGAGGCCTCTATGGGTGGGGAAGGGAACGCTTCACCCCCCAAAGGGCCAGAAAAAGAAAGAATCCAGAGTAGGGATCTTTGCTCGGCTGGAAGCCGAGCGAATATGAAGTCCGTCAGCCGTACGCCGCCTCTTATAGGGTCCCAAACAGCCAGTTGGCTGAGTTGCCAGATAGCGCCATGTATTTAATTTATTAATCAGCCAGAGCCAGTTGGCTTAACAGTCAGTTGGCTTAGAAGGCTGAGAAATACATTGTTTATTATTCCTCCGTCATCTGTCTTAGAAAGCTGATAGCAATAATTAATTTAATTAGAGCATATATTCTTCTGTCATCAGACTTACAGGGTTGAGCTGCCAGATAGAAATAATCATTGAATTAAAGCATTTATTAAACAGCCAGAGCCAGTTGGTTTAACAGTCAGTTGGCTTAGAAGGCTGAGAAATACATTGTTTATTATTCCTCCGTCATCTCTCTTAGAAAGCTGATAGCAATAATTAATTTAATTAAAGCATATATTCTTCTGTCATCTGACTTACAGGGTTGAGCTGCCAGATAGAAATAATCATTTAAATAAAGCATTTATTAATCAGCCAGAGCCAGTTGGCTTAACAGTCATTTGGCTTAGAAGGCTGAGGATTACATTGTTTATTATTCCTCCGTCATCTCTCTTAGAAAGCTGATAGCAATAATTAATTTAATTAAAGCATATATTCTTCTGTCATCTGACTTAGAGGGTTGAGCTGCCAGATAGAAATAATCATTTAATTAAGGCATATATTAATCAGCCTGAGCCAGTTGGCTTAACAGTCAGTTGGCTTAGAAGGCTGAGGATTACATTGTTTATTATTCCATACAATGGGGATATATGTATACGGCTAAATAATACATATATATATGTATATATATATATATTTGACTTTTAACCATTCGAACAAAGCATAACAACGGTTTTCCGAAAAGCTGACTTGAATTGATTTGTTAATATTTTTAGAAAGACATTAAGCCTTCACGTTCTTTTCCTATTCTGTAAAGTGACCATATGACCTAAATATGACCGTAAGGAGTACCCACTTTTTGCAGAAAATAAAATGTATTGTCAGAAAAAGGACCTTCAAGACAATAGAGATATGCAGGTGTCTTTGAGAGCAAATCTAAATAAAAAAACTTTTCGAAATTCCGGCATACTTGAATGAACTGGTTTTACCAACAAACGGGTCTGATGCCCCACCCAGACTTGATGACGGTGGTAATCTGATGGTGCAAGGTCTGGTGAATACGGAAGATGCGGAATTTTTTCCCAACCAAGCTGTCCAGTTTTGGCAGTGGTGATTTGAGCAGTATGAGGATGCGCGCTGTCCTGTTGAAACACACCACTCTTGCGATTGGCCAAAGAAGGACGTTTTGTTTGCAATGCAACGCTCCGTCTTTGAAGTTGCTGACAGTAGACTCCGGCTGTAATGGTTTGATTGGGCTGCAACAGTTCAAAATAAACCACTCCTTGAATATCCCACTAAACGCACAGCAAAACCTTCCTGGGGTGTAGATGTACTCTTGGCTGTGGTGTAGCAGATTCCCCAGCACTAACCCACTGCCGATGACGCTTAACATTGTGATGAAGCACCCAATTTTCATCCCCAGTAATGATTCGATTCAGAAACGGTGCTTGAAGTTGCCGAGAATGCAATGAAGAGCAAATGTTCACGCGATCTCTACGGTTGTCTGGTGACAACGTATGGGGAACCCACTTCCCAAGTTTCGACACTTTTCCCAGTCGTTGCAGGTGGCGATGAACTGCGGAACCGGTCGAATTTAGTCGCTGGGCAAGTTCTTCAACAGTTACAGCAGGATTTTCTTCAAGTGTAGCTATCAGAAGGTCATCATCGAACTCAACATGTTGGCCGAGCGCGCTTCATCAGTTAAGCTATAGCCACCAGATCTAAACTTCTGGAACCATCTCTGACATTTCCTTACATTTAAAGCTTCCTCCCCATAAATATCCTGAATATTTTTTGCGGCTACAGTCGCGTTATTTCCTTTTCTAAACTCATAAAGCATTATATGCCTGGTGTGTTCCTCTGACACCTCCATCTTATCCGTCAGGGTGAAATAAACGAAGATTATTAACACGATGAAACTTCACTTAGAGTGAGAAGTAACATGTCTGAACACATAAAATTTCGAGTTTTCCAAAAAATATACAGAGAAACATGTGCAAACACGACGCGAGTTTAGCAATGCAAAAAAAACGACATTACTTATGGGATGACCTGATAAATAAATATGGCGTATTAATTATGAATTAAAGTATTGCATAATTTCATAAACTATGACTCATAAAATAACTTAATTCTCTTCACGTTTTCCATACCTTGAATATTGAATCACGTGTTTAGTATGTGGATATCTTACGTATTCAGTGTATGGTAAATTCTTTAATAATAATAAAAACTTCATTCTCTATAAGTCATTATTTATATGTTGTGTCCTGTCTGCTGTTATGCAGTATAAATATTATTCGACCATATTCATTCATACATACATGTCCTTTCTTCACCGCTATCCTCTATTAATTTTACTACTTATTCATTCATCTACCTATTGTTTACTTATGCCCTATCAACCTATCAGTCCATGTTTAATCGTGTCTATATTACGCAAACAACCTATTGTGTTACGTACCGATATGTGTACAATACCTTGTGCATTCGTATATGTCCCGTGATGATCATGATTACGTACATAGTTACATACATGTAAATACGTCCACATGTATTCTTTTTACTTTTTCTTTTAATTATTTCACCTCTCGCAAGTTACTCATTCATGCTGATTCAAGGTGTTCGAATTCCGATGAAGTCACCAAAAATTAGCATCTGAATTCGAAATCTTCTCTCTTGCTTCTGCTACCAATTTATAACGTTAAGATGTTATATTACACTGCCCAACACCAATTTTGCTGATTTAATTCTAACACCTGTTTTTAGGTAACTTTGGTGTGCTGATTTCAAAAATCACCTTAGTTTTTGCCTATCACGTCAGGTTTTCAAGCAATCAAATACGGAAATATCGCATTTTGGCATAGTTATGCCCAATTTTTTTCTTTTCAAAAAATAAGTTTTTACATACTCAGAATGGTAATATTGACACATAAAGTGATTAAAAGTGTTTAAATAAGAAAAAATGAACCCATGATCATGACGTCACGCTCACACCTGGGGAAATCACAGATACCCAAGATTTCAATATGTTGTACATGACCTTTAGATTTAATGCACAGATTTGCGTATTCCACAGATAAAATTTTAACAGCAAAACAGCTGTTAACAGGTCTCAAAAATCATCAATTTTGATAAGTGCCCTTCATAGATCACCCAAAATAGGCATATTGCATTGCACATTGCACGAAAACCTGATGTGGTGGACAAACTCTAATGTGATTTTTGAAATCAGCACATTAATATTATCCAGAAACAGGTCTTAGAATTAAATCACCAGCAAAAAATGTTTTTTTTGTTGGGCAGTGTTATATTATTATAATATAGTGTATTGTTTCCCTGCCAGGCCACTGGTTCGTTATCTGCTTACGTCACATAGTTATCCCCGTTCTCATTACTTGTACTTACTATTTCTACCTCATTGTCATTCAAATTCTATATTACTTACGTATTACGTTATCATAAATGTCCATGTACTTCCAATGAAAAGTACAACGTATTTTTCTCCGCTTTCTTCATCGCTGGCTAATTAGACTTTCAAACTCTGATAATCAACCATGTTCTAATAATATTTGACATAATTTGGCGTAATTATTGTTAACTATAACTATATAACCTTGCTGTTAATCCCCTTTAAATTATAGAGCAACGGTTAACTCTCCTTCATTATATAAATTGTATCACCTATTTAGATTACTTCCGTATTAGATATGTCAATTAACAATTTGCTAAAATTGTAATTAAATGTAATAATTTAATATAATGTAATTAATGTACTTTAATGAAACTGTAATTAACGATAATAAGCGAATGTGAATTAATTGGTAATTATAATCATAGTTGTAATAAACCAAAATTACAATGTACTCAGTGATGTACTTGGGATTGTACTCAATGTACTACTCCGACATTATGTCGCCATTTAGGAATATATACTCGGCGATATTGTTATTATTTTTTTGTAATTTATTTTTTCGTTTTATTTTGAAATCTCCCAAAATTCTGATATGTGTTTAAAGGGGGGAACTTAACCTTCAACTGCACTCCCCCAAAATTTAGACTTATTTAATTCTTGTATTGTAAATTCAATCACTCCTGTCTTAGCAGCCCTTCAGCTATGGTCAAAAGAGGTCGAACCTCTCCCCCTGTAAATTTAGAATTAGACTCAAAGGCTGAGCATTACCTGTACATTTTAGCAGTAAATTACAGTAAGAAAAAGTCTTTGTCTTCTCCTTCGAGCCTTGCTCTCTTCAGAGAACTGAGTCTTAAATAGAGAAAACTAATTTCCCGATACGTTATACGAAGAATCGGGGAACCGTCAGATAATTTAGTAAGTTTTCCCAGAATCCTCCGAGCCACTATAGAAGAACTCGGAGAGTAGTATAGAAGAAACTACTGCGAGTAACCAGTAGTACTGCCAGTAGTAACCAGTGGTAGTAACCAGTAGTAACCAGTAACCAGTAGTACTGCCTCCTAACCAGAAACCCCGTCGACTTCGAACCAACCAAGGCCATAGAAGAGAAGGATAACAAAAGTGGCGACCCTGGGCCAGGATTCTTCCAATCTTCCATACCCTGGAAATAGAATAACTAGCGACCCCTGCATCAGGATTCTTTCATTCTTCCAGACCCTGGAAATAGAACAACTGGCGACTCTGCATCCAGGATTCTTCCAGTCTTCCAGACCCTGGAACTAGAACCAACATCCAGTTGACCGGCTTGTCACGACTTCCAGTTCGTCACATCCACCCTTGAACCGGTGTGTCACGACTCCAAGTTCTCCACGCCTAGTTTTCATCCAAGAACAAGTAGCCAGCAAGAAACGTCTTCAGGACACGTCAAGGATTTCGCCGTAGGAATCTTATTAAGTACAGATCTTTTTTTAAAGTAATCTCTAAACATTTGAAAAGTCTGTATTATTAACAGTTAATAATTAGTATCAAGCCAGAATTAACAAGAAACACAGTGAACATTCACTACACCAGTGATACATTTCTTTTTATTGAAACTGAGTTTTTTTTCACTATTATAGTTAGTATAGAATAATTTAATTTTTATGTACCAAGCATAATATTACCATACCTTCGCGTACATTCGAGTGAAATGTTGTTTACCTTTTTAGTTTTGTTTACAATTTTTTCAAATTATTGAATTGAATTCACTTGAAATTATTGTGCAATTATTGTGCATTATTATAATGCACAAATTGTGCATTATTTGTGTATTTTTTGGATAGAGAAAGAGATAGTTTATAGAGATACTTAATAGCAGTTCAATTCAGTCGGTTGCTTCCAGAGGGACAACCGCCCCAGAGATTTATAGAAATACTTGATAGCAGTTCAACTCAGTAGGTTGCATCCAGAGGGACAACCACCCCAGAGATTTATTGAAATACTTGATAGCAGTTCAAGTAAGTTGGTTGCATCCAGAGGGACAACCGCCCCAGAAAATAATAGACTTCACTTGATAGCAGTTCAAGTTCGAGTCAGTTCAGTTTCAGTCAGTTTCAGTTGCAAGTCAGTTACAAGTCAGTTGCAAGTCAGTTCCAAGTCAGTTCCAAGTCAGTTGTAGTCAGTCCCAAGTCAATTGTAGTCATTTTCAGTTGGAGTCAGTTTCAGTTGAAGTCAGTTTCAGTTTCAAGTCAGTTTCAAGTCGGTTTCAAGTCAGTCTCAAGTCAGTCTCAAGTCAGTCTCAAGACAGTTTTCAGTCAGTTTGAAGTTTAAGTCATTTTGAAGTTTAAGTTAGTTTGAAGTTTAAGTCAGTTTGAAGTTTGTCATTTTGAAGTTTAAGTCAGTTTCAGTGCAGTCAATTTAATTCAACCTTTTTTTTGTTGTAAAAGAGATTTTAATTCAACCTTAATTTAAGAGAATTTAATATAAGAGAATTTCATTTAAGAGAATTTAATTCAACCTGAATTGACAGGTTTGTGTCTTTAATTCACCCTTCTGTGTCTCTTTTTGCACGCAGTATTTGCGTATACAAATATATATGTGAAATTACATATTTTATTGTTTGTAACCAAAACAGTCTTTACAAATGTTTGCAACGATTTTTATATTATTGTGAGGTATATGATGACAGTGTGAGTGTAGTAACTAATCGATCATGCCCCAATGACTTTTTAAATTAGTATGGGGAGGAACATGCCGTCCCTCCGTTTTGTTTGAGCTCCTTTAATTTGTGTTCTGAGTAGTGTGACAAGCCATCTTTTTCTAAAGAGCAAAGCGCTCACGAAAAGACGTATTGTCAATTTCAGACATCATGTCTCCCCGAATGCAGTATTCCAAATTTTATTTTTTTCCCAATACCCCAACCCCAGTTGAACCCAGTGTCAACCAGGGAAATGGTTCAACCATGGTTGACTCTACTTTGGCTCCAGTCAAACCACAGTTTAACCATCTGTTTTCTCTCACCCAGGTTGATCCAGAAGCCAACCAGGAGCCTCTTTTGGTACTGCGGAACATAACCTCAATTTATGTTAAGTTGTTTTTTTTATTTTTAAGAGTATTATATGGAACCTATAACCCCCATGTTCAGTTCATTATAGTTCATAATTGATTTCTATTTTCAATTTTTATTTATTTTTTTTTATTCAATTAATCTTGAGTAATTGTCGTTAAGTTGTTATTGTACCATTTGTAAGGTATCAAACACAATTATAGCCAATTTGGACACTATACCAGAACGCCATTTTTCCCCTTCAAATAATTTTGTTACACCATTCTAATACGAATTACATAATTGTACTCTCACCGTGAATTTCACTTAAACTTAAAGGATTTTATAACCCTACTCCCGTTTTTAAATTATTATACATTATTTTTAAACTTTGTTAATTCGAAAACCTTCCGAATCCCTACACATACACACGCATGTATGCACATTTCTCCACAAACATTACGTACAAAAATACTACAAAAATCTACGGATACTGATTACACTTTCACCCAATTACAATCACCCACATTCTTGAAATCATTGGCATACTTATTGGAAAGGAAATTCACTATTCATATCCTGAATTTATTTAATCTTAATAATTGTTGCTTAATATATATATGATCTTGCTCATGCATTTATTCAGTTACTTTAACCAACCACTTATACTCTGTACCTAATACACATAAATACACACTTGACCACAGGTCTATACATCATCCATTACGTAATTCTATCTCTCTTTTCCCTGTATATTCTTAATGGTTAACAACATCTAATTATCTAAAACTTTAACTAAATAAATTTAAATGTTTTTACTAAATTAATTTTACTTATTTTTAAATAAATTCTAATATTATACGAACTTGTTCATACTTACAATACGACCGTTCTCCCACCACTGCAGACTCCATCCAACAATAAAATTTAATTCGATTTTTACCTACATTAGTCCATCAAATTAGTTTATTAAATGTACGATCATGGTAACTTTGGAAATTCCTGAACCTTAAAATTTAAATTTCCTTTTCACCTACTATTCATTAGGTATGTATTTTTTTCCACAGGAAAATAAAATTTTGTTAAAAATTTAACAATATCATTGGTTGTCTAACTTAATTGTTTGTCTAAATTAACGTATTAATCCTTTTATTCTGTTTGCATAAATTAAAGTATTAATTGATTTTTTTTATATTTTATAATAACTCTCTAAGCAAGTGTTATGTTAAAGATTTGATTACTGTGCACTGTACTTAACCACCCCAACACATGTGTTGTATATAAATTTGTCATTATAAAAACCATTAGTCATCCTCTAGTTTGAATTAGTTGGGATGTTATATTATTGTATTGTATTAATTGTATTGTATTGTATTAATTGTATTGTATGTATTAATTGTATTGTATTAATATCATTCTAGAGGGAAAAGCCCTGTAAAAATGAACAATGAATAATTCCTATATAATCTTTATATAATCCTGTATATTATATACTTATATATATAATTTTAATATTCAAATATTCATTTTACATAAGAACCAAAATCGCCTAACGCGAGTTTGGATAAAATTTTGATTGCTTTCTATTTTTGCCAAATAATTGGTGAATTTTTTCATTTTTTTTAATATTTCATAATATTTACTGTATACTCGTATAAGTATATATATTTAATTAATAGTTTCACTCACTCTTTGTACAATGGCTATAAACCTTTCATTACTGTATTTCTCTAATTCCTTTATTCTAATTTCTTCCAATAATGATTTGTACTGTACGTACGAATTAATTAACTATAGCGTATTAATTATGAATTAACGTATTGCATAATTTGATAAACTATGACGTTCTAAAGTAACTTAATTCTCTTTACGTTTTCCATACCTTGAATACTGAATCACGTGTTTAGTATGTGAATATCTTTCGTATTCAATGTATGGTAAATTCTTTAATAATAATAAAAACTTCATTCTCTATAAGTCATTATTTATATGTTGTGTCCTGTCTGGTGTTATGCAGTATAAATATTATTCGACCATATTCATTCATACATACATGTCCCTTCTTGACCGTTATCCTTTATTAATTTTATTACTTATTCATTCATCTACCTATTCTCTACTTATGCCCTATCAACCTATCAGTCCATGTTTAATCGTGTCTATATTACGCACACAACTTATTGTGTTACGTACCGATATGTGTACAATACCTTGTGCATTCGTACATGTCCCGTGATGATCATGATTACGTACATAGTTACATACATGTAAATACGTCCGCATGTATTCTTTTTACTTTTTCTTTTAATTATTTCACCTCTCGCAAGTTACTCATTCATGCTGATTCAAGGTGTTCGAATTCCGATAACGTCGCCAAAAGTAAGCATCTGAATTCGAAATCTTCTCTCTTGCTTCTGCCACCAATTTATAACGTTAAGATGTTATATTATATTATATATAGTGTATTGTTTCCCTGCCAGGCCAGAGGTTCGTTATCTGCTTACGTCACATAGTTATCCCCGTTCTCATTACTTGTACTTACTATTTCTACCTCATTGTCATTCAAATTCTATATTACTTACGTATTACGTTATCATAAATGTCCATGTACTTCCAATGAAAAGTACAACGTATTTTTCTCCGCTTTCTTCATCGCTGGCTAATTAGACTTTCAAACTCTGACAATCAACCATGTTCTAATAATATTTGACATAATTTGGCGTAATTATTGTTAACTATAACTATATAACCTTGCTGTTAATCCCCTTTAAATTATAGAGCAACGGTTAACTCTCCTTCATTATATAAATTGTATCACCTATTTAGATTACTTCAGTATTAGATGTCAATTAACAATTTGCTAAAATTGTAATTAAATGTAATAATTTAATATGATGTAATTAATGTACTTTAATGAAACTGTAATTAACGATAATAAGCGTATGTGAATTAATTGGTAATTATAATCATAGTTGTAATAAACCAAAATTACAATGTACTCAGTGATGTACTTGGGATTGTACTCAATGTACTACTCCGACATTATGTCGCCATTTAGGAATATATACTCGGCGATATTGTTATTATTTTTTTGTAATTTATTTTTTCGTTTTATTTTGAAATCTCCCAAAATTCTGATATGTGTTTAAAGGGGGGAACTTAACCTTCAACTGCACTCCCCCAAAATTTAGACTTATTTAATTCTTGTATTGTAAATTCAATCACTCCTGTCTTAGCAGCCCTTCAGCTATGGTCAAAAGAGGTCGAACCTCTCCCCCTGTAAATTTAGAATTAGACTCAAAGGCTGAGCATTACCTGTACATTTTAGCAGTAAATTACAGTAAGAAAAAGTCTTTGTCTTCTCCTTCGAGCCTTGCTCTCTTCAGAGAACTGAGTCTTAAATAGAGAAAACTAATTTCCCGATACGTTATACGAAGAATCGGGGAACCGTCAGATAATTTAGTAAGTTTTCCCAGAATCCTCCGAGCCACTATAGAAGAACTCGGAGAGTAGTATAGAAGAAACTACTGCGAGTAACCAGTAGTACTGCCAGTAGTAACCAGTGGTAGTAACCAGTAGTAACCAGTAACCAGTAGTACTGCCTCCTAACCAGAAACCCCGTCGACTTCGAACCAACCAAGGCCATAGAAGAGAAGGATAACAAAAGTGGCGACCCTGGGCCAGGATTCTTCCAATCTTCCATACCCTGGAAATAGAATAACTAGCGACCCCTGCATCAGGATTCTTTCATTCTTCCAGACCCTGGAAATAGAACAACTGGCGACTCTGCATCCAGGATTCTTCCAGTCTTCCAGACCCTGGAACTAGAACCAACATCCAGTTGACCGGCTTGTCACGACTTCCAGTTCGTCACATCCACCCTTGAAACCGGTGTGTCACGACTCCAAGTTCTCCACGCCTAGTTTCATCCAAGAACAAGTAGCCAGCAAGAAACGTCTTCAGGACACGTCAAGGATTTCGCCGTAGGAATCTTATTAAGTACAGATCTTTTTTAAAGTAATCTCTAAACATTTGAAAAGTCTGTATTATTAACAGTTAATAATTAGTATCAAGCCAGAATTAACAAGAAACACAGTGAACATTCACTACACCAGTGATACATTTCTTTTTATTGAAACTGAGTTTTTTTTCATATTATAGTTAGTATAGAATAATTTAATTTTATGTACCAAGCATAATATACCATACCTTCGCGTACATTCGAGTGAAATGTTGTTACCTTTTTAGTTTTGTTTACAATTTTTTCAAATTATTGAATTGAATTCACTTGAAATTATTGTGCAATTATTGTGCATATTATAATGCACAAATTGTGCATTATTGTGTATTTTTTGGATAGAGAAAGAGATAGTTTATAGAGATACTTAATAGCAGTTCAATTCAGTCGGTTGCTTCCAGAGGGACAACCGCCCCAGAGATTTATAGAAATACTGATAGCAGTTCAACTCAGTAGGTTGCATCCAGAGGGACAACCACCCAGAGATTTATTGAAATACTTGATAGCAGTTCAAGTAAGTGGTTGCATCCAGAGGGACAACCGCCCCAGAAAATAATAGACTTCACTTGATAGCAGTTCAAGTTCGAGTCAGTTCAGTTTCAGTCAGTTTCAGTTGCAAGTCAGTTACAAGTCAGTTGCAAGTCAGTTCCAAGTCAGTTCCAAGTCAGTTGTAGTCAGTCCCAAGTCAATTGTAGTCATTTTCAGTTGGAGTCAGTTTCAGTTGAAGTCAGTTTCAGTTTCAAGTCAGTTTCAAGTCGGTTTCAAGTCAGTCTCAAGTCAGTCTCAAGTCAGTCTCAAGACAGTTTTCAGTCAGTTTGAAGTTTAAGTCATTTTGAAGTTTAAGTTAGTTTGAAGTTTAAGTCAGTTTGAAGTTTGTCATTTTGAAGTTTAAGTCAGTTTCAGTGCAGTCAATTTAATTCAACCTTTTTTTTGTTGTAAAAGAGATTTTAATTCAACCTTAATTTAAGAGAATTTAATATAAGAGAATTTCATTTAAGAGAATTTAATTCAACCTGAATTGACAGGTTTGTGTCTTTAATTCACCTTCTGGTGTCTCTTTTTGCACGCAGTATTTGCGTATACAAATATATATGTGAAATTACATATTTTATTGTTTGTAACCAAAACAGTCTTTACAAATGTTTGCAACGATTTTTATATTATTGTGAGGTATATGATGACAGTGTGAGTGTAGTAACTAATCGATCATGCCCAATGACTTTTTAAATTAGTATGGGGAGGAACATGCCGTCCCTCCGTTTTGTTTGAGCTCCTTTAATTTGTGTTCTGAGTAGTGTGACAAGCCATCTTTTCTAAAGAGCAAAGCGCTCACGAAAAGACGTATTGTCAATTTCAGACATCATGTCTCCCCGAATGCAGTATTCCAAATTTATTTTTTCCCAATACCCCAACCCCAGTTGAACCCAGTGTCAACCAGGGAAATGGTTCAACCATGGTTGACTCTACTTTGGCTCCAGTCAAACCACAGTTTAACCATCTGTTTTCTCTCACCCAGGTTGATCCAGAAGCCAACCAGGAGCCTCTTTTGGTACTGCGGAACATAACCTCAATTTATGTTAAGTTGTTTTTTTTATTTTTAAGAGTATTATATGGAACCTATAACCCCCATGTTCAGTTCATTATAGTTCATAATTGATTTCTATTTTCAATTTTTATTTATTTTTTTTTATTCAATTAATCTTGAGTAATTGTCGTTAAGTTGTTATTGTACCATTTGTAAGGTATCAAACACAATTATAGCCAATTTGGACACTATACCAGAACGCCATTTTTCCCCTTCAAATAATTTTGTTACACCATTCTAATACGAATTACATAATTGTACTCTCACCGTGAATTTCACTTAAACTTAAAGGATTTTATAACCCTACTCCCGTTTTAAATTATTATACATTATTTTTAAACTTTGTTAATTCGAAAACCTTCCGAATCCCTACACATACACACGCATGTATGCACATTTCTCCACAAACATTACGTACAAAAATACTACAAAAATCTACGGATACTGATTACACTTTCACCCAATTACAATCACCCACATTCTTGAAATCATTGGCATACTTATTGGAAAGGAAATTCACTATTCATATCCTGAATTTATTTAATCTTAATAATTGTTGCTTAATATATATATGATCTTGCTCATGCATTTATTCAGTTACTTTAACCAACCACTTATACTCTGTACTAAACACATAAATACACACTTGACCACAGGTCTATACATCATCCATTACGTAATTCTATCTCTCTTTTCCTGTATATTCTAATGGTTAACAACATCTAATTATCTAAAACTTTAACTAAATAAATTTAAATGTTTTTACTAAATTAATTTACTTATTTTTAAATAAATTCTAATATTATACGAACTTGTTCATACTTACAATACGACCGTTCTCCCACCACTGCAGACTCCATCCAACAATAAAATTTAATTCGATTTTTACCTACATTAGTCCATCAAATTAGTTTATTAAATGTACGATCATGGTAACTTTGGAAATTCCTGAACCTTAAAATTTAAATTTCCTTTTCACCTACTATTCATTAGGTATGTATTTTTTCCACAGGAAAATAAAATTTGTTAAAAATTTAACAATATCATTGGTTGTCTAACTTAATTGTTTGTCTAAATTAACGTATTAATCCTTTTATTCTGTTGCATAAATTAAAGTATTAATTGATTTTTTTTATATTTTATAATAACTCTCTAAGCAAGTGTTATGTTAAAGATTTGATTACTGTGCACTGTACTTAACCACCCCAACACATGTGTTGTATATAAATTTGTCATTATAAAAACCATTAGTCATCCTCTAGTTTGAATTAGTTGGGATGTTATATTATTGTATTGTATTAATTGTATTGTATTGTATTAATTGTATTGTATGTATTAATTGTATTGTATTAATATCATTCTAGAGGGAAAAGCCCTGTAAAAATGAACAATGAATAATTCCTATATAATCTTTATATAATCCTGTATATTATTATATACTTATATTTATATAATTTTAATATTCAAATATTCATTTTTACATAAGAACCAAAATCGCCTAACGCGAGTTTGGATAAAATTTTGATTTGCTTTCTATTTTTGCCAAATAATTGGTGAATTTTTTCATTTTTTTTAATATTTCATAATATTTACTGTATACTCGTATAAGTATATATATTTAATTAATAGTTTCACTCACTCTTTGTACAATGGCTATAAACCTTTCATTACTGTATTTCTCTAATTCCTTTATTCTAATTTCTTCCAATAATGATTTGTACTGTACGTACGAATTAATTAACTATAGCGTATTAATTATGAATTAACGTATTGCATAATTTGATAAACTATGACGTTCTAAAGTAACTTAATTCTCTTACGTTTTCCATACCTTGAATACTGAATCACGTGTTTAGTATGTGAATATCTTTCGTATTCAATGTATGGTAAATTCTTTAATAATAATAAAAAACTTCATTCTCTATAAGTCATTATTTATATGTTGTGTCCTGTCTGGTGTTATGCAGTATAAATATTATTCGACCATATTCATCATACATGTCCCTTCTTGACCGTTATCCTTTATTAATTTTATTACTTATTCATTCATCTACCTATTCTCTACTTATGCCCTATCAACCTATCAGTCCATGTTTAATCGTGTCTATATTACGCACACAACTTATTGTGTTACGTACGATATGTGTACAATACCTTGTGCATTCGTACATGTCCCTGATGATCATGATTACGTACATAGTTACATACATGTAAATACGTCCGCATGTATTCTTTTTACTTTTTCTTTTAATTATTTCACCTCTCGCAAGTTACTCATTCATGCTGATTCAAGGTGTTCGAATTCCGATAACGTCGCCAAAAGTAAGCATCTGAATTCGAAATCTTCTCTCTTGCTTCTGCCACCAATTTATAACGTTAAGATGTTATATTATATTATTATAATATAGTGTATTGTTTCCCTGCCAGGCCAGAGGTTCGTTATCTGCTTACGTCACATAGTTATCCCCGTTCTCATTACTTGTACTTACTATTTCTACCTCATTGTCATTCAAATTCTATATTACTTACGTATTACGTTATCATAAATGTCCATGTACTTCCAATGAAAAGTACAACGTATTTTTCTCCGCTTTCTTCATCGCTGGCTAATTAGACTTTCAAACTCTGACAATCAACCATGTTCTAATAATATTTGACATAATTTGGCGTAATTATTGTTAACTATAACTATATAACCTTGCTGTTAATCCCCTTTAAATTATAGAGCAACGGTTAACTCTCCTTCATTATATAAATTGTATCACCTATTTAGATTACTTCAGTATTAGATGTCAATTAACAATTTGCTAAATTGTAATTAAATGTAATAATTTAATATGATGTAATTAATGTACTTTAATGAAACTGTAATTAACGATAATAAGCGTATGTGAATTAATTGGTAATTATAATCATAGTTGTAATAAACCAAAATTACAATGTACTCAGTGATGTACTTGGGATTGTACTCAATGTACTACTCCGACATTATGTCGCCATTTAGGAATATATACTCGGCGATATTGTTATATTTTTTTGTAATTTATTTTTTCGTTTTATTTTGAAATCTCCCAAAATTCTGATATGTGTTTAAAGGGGGGAACTTAACCTTCAACTGCACTCACCCCCAAAATTTAGACTTATTTAATTCTTGTATTGTAAATTCAATCACTCCTGTCTTAGCAGCCCTTCAGCTATGGTCAAAAGAGGTCGAACCTCTCCCCCTGTAAATTTAGAATTAGACTCAAAGGCTGAGCATTACCTGTACATTTTAGCAGTAAATTACAGTAAGAAAAAGTCTTTGTCTTCTCCTTCGAGCCTTGCTCTCTTCAGAGAACTGAGTCTTAAATAGAGAAAACTAATTTCCCGATACGTTATACGAAGAATCGGGGAACCGTCAGATAATTTAGTAAGTTTTCCCAGAATCCTCCGAGCCACTATAGAAGAACTCGGAGAGTAGTATAGAAGAAACTACTGCGAGTAACCAGTAGTACTGCCAGTAGTAACCAGTGGTAGTAACCAGTAGTAACCAGTAACCAGTAGTACTGCCTCCTAACCAGAAACCCCGTCGACTTCGAACCAACCAAGGCCATAGAAGAGAAGGATAACAAAAGTGGCGACCCTGGGCCAGGATTCTTCCAATCTTCCATACCCTGGAATAGAATAACTAGCGACCCCTGCATCAGGATTCTTTCATTCTTCCAGACCCTGGAAATAGAACAACTGGCGACTCTGCATCCAGGATTCTTCCAGTCTTCCAGACCCTGGAACTAGAACCAACATCCAGTTGACCGGCTTGTCACGACTTCCAGTTCGTCACATCCACCCTTGAACCGGTGTGTCACGACTCCAAGTTCTCCACGCCTAGTTTTCATCCAAGAACAAGTAGCCAGCAAGAAACGTCTTCAGGACACGTCAAGGATTTCGCCGTAGGAATCTTTTAAGTACAGATCTTTTTTTAAAGTAATCTCTAAACATTTGAAAAGTCTGTATTATTAACAGTTAATAATTAGTATCAAGCCAGAATTAACAAGAAACAGTGAACATTCACTGCACCAGTGATACATTTCTTTTTATTGAAACTGAGTTTTTTTCACTATTATAGTTAGTATAGAATAATTTAATTTTTTATGTACCAAGCATAATATTACCATACCTTCGCGTACATTCGAGTGAAATGTTGTTTACCTTTTAGTTTTGTTTACAATTTTTTCAAATTATTGAATTGAATTCACTTGAAATTATTGTGCAATTATTGTGCATTATTATAATGCACAATTGTGCATTATTTGTGTATTTTTTGGATAGAGAAAGAGATAGTTTATAGAGATACTTAATAGCAGTTCAATTCAGTCGGTTGCTTCCAGAGGGACAACCGCCCCAGAGATTTATAGAAATACTTGATAGCAGTTCAACTCAGTAGGTTGCATCCAGAGGGACAACCACCCCAGAGATTTATTGAAATACTTGATAGCAGTTCAAGTAAGTTGGTTGCATCCAGAGGGACAACCGCCCCAGAAAATAATAGACTTCACTTGATAGCAGTTCAAGTTCGAGTCAGTTCAGTTTCAGTCAGTTTCAGTTGCAAGTCAGTTACAAGTCAGTTGCAAGTCAGTTCCCAAGTCAGTTCCAAGTCAGTTGTAGTCAGTCCCAAGTCAATTGTAGTCATTTTCAGTTGGAGTCAGTTTTCAGTTGAAGTCAGTTTCAGTTTCAAGTCAGTTTCAAGTCGGTTTCAAGTCAGTCTCAAGTCAGTCTCAAGTCAGTCTCAAGACAGTTTTCAGTCAGTTTGAAGTTTAAGTCATTTTGAAGTTTAAGTTAGTTTGAAGTTTAAGTCAGTTTGAAGTTTGTCATTTTGAAGTTTAAGTCAGTTTCAGTGCAGTCAATTTAATTCAAACCTTTTTTGTTGTAAAAGAGATTTTAATCAACCTTAATTTAAGAGAATTTAATATAAGAGAATTTTCATTTAAGAGAATTTAATTCAACCTGAATTGACAGGTTTGTGTCTTTAATTCACCTTCTGTGTCTCTTTTTGCACGCAGTATTTGCGTATACAAATATATATGTGAAATTACATATTTTATTGTTTGTAACCAAAACAGTCTTTACAAATGTTTGCAACGATTTTTTATATTATTGTGAGTATATGATGACAGTGTGAGTGTAGTAACTAATCGATCATGCCCAATGACTTTTTAAATTAGTATGGGGAGGAACATGCGTCCCTCCGTTTTGTTTGAGCTCCTTTAATTTGTGTTCTGAGTAGTGTGACAAGCCATCTTTTTCTAAAGAGCAAAGCGCTCACGAAAGACGTATTGTACAATTTCAGACATCATGTCTCCCCGAATGCAGTATTCCAAATTTTATTTTTTCCCAATACCCACCCAGTTGAACCCAGTGTCAACCAGGGAAATGGTTCAACCATGGTTGAACTCTACTTTGGCTCCAGTCAACCACAGTTTAACCATCTGTTTTCTCTCACCCAGGTTGATCCAGAAGCCAACCAGGAGCCTCTTTTGGTACTGCGGAACATACTCAATTTATGTAAGTTGTTTTTTTTTATTTTAAGAGTATTATATGGAACCTATAACCCCATGTTCAGTTCATTATAGTTCATATTGATTTCTATTTCAATTTTTATTATTTTTTTTTATTCAATTAATCTTGAGTAATTGTCGTTAAGTTGTTATTGTACCATTTGTAAGGTATCAAACACAATTATAGCCATTTGGACACTATACCAGAACGCCATTTTTCCCCTTCAAATAATTTTGTTACACCATTCTAATACGAATTACATAATTGTACTCTCACCGTGAATTTCACTAACTTAAAGGATTTTATAACCCTACTCCCGTTTTAAATTATTATACATTATTTTTAAACTTTGTTAATTCGAAAACCTTCCGATCCCTACACATACACACGCATGTATGCACATTTCTCCACAAACATTACGTACAAAAATACTACAAAAATCTACGATACTGATTACACTTTCACCCAATTACAATCACCCACATTCTGAAATCATTGGCATACTTATTGGAAAGGAAATTCACTATTCATATCCTGAATTTATTTAATCTTAATAATTGTTGCTTAATATATATATGATCTTGCTCATGCATTTATTCAGGTTTACTTTAACCAACCACTTATACTCTGTACCTAATACACATAAATACACACTTGACCACAGGTCTATACATCATCCATTACGTAATTCTATCTCTCTTTTCCTGTATATTCTTAATGGTTAACAACATCTAATTATCTAAAACTTTAACTAAATAAATTTAAATGTTTTTTACTAAATTAATTTTACTTATTTTTAAATAAATTCTAATATTATACGAACTTGTTCATACTTACAATACGACCGTTCTCTCCCACCACTGCAGACTCCATCCAACAATAAAATTTAATTCGATTTTTACCTACATTAGTCCATCAAATTAGTTTATTAAATGTACGATCATGGTAACTTTGGAAATTCCTGACCTTAAAATTTAAATTTCCTTTTCACCTACTATTCATTAGGTATGTATTTTTTTCCACAGGAAAAAAATTTTGTTAAAAATTTAACAATATCATTGGTTGTCTAACTTAATTTTTGTCTAAATTAACGTATTAATCCTTTTATTCTGTTTGCATAAATTAAAGTATTAATTGATTTTTTTTATATTTTATAATAACTCTCTAAGCAAGTGTTATGTTAAAGATTTGATTACTGTGCACTGTACTTAACCACCCCAACACATGTGTTGTATATAAATTTGTCATTATAAAAACCATTAGTCATCTCTAGTTGAATTAGTTGGGATGTTATATTATTGTATTGTATTAATTGTATTGTATTGTATTAATTGTATTGTATTATTAATTGTATGTATTAATATCATTCTAGAGGGAAAGCCCTGTAAAATGAACAATGAATAATTCCTATATAATCTTTATATAATCCTGTATATTATTATATACTTATATTTATATAATTTTAATATTCAAATATTCATTTTTACATAAGAACCAAAATCGCCTAACGCGAGTTTGGATAAAATTTTGATTTGCTTTCTATTTTTGCCAAATAATTGGTGAATTTTTTCATTTTTTTTAATATTTCATAATATTTACTGTATACTCGTATAAGTATATATATTTAATTAATAGTTTCACTCACTCTTTGTACAATGGCTATAAACCTTTCATTACTGTATTTCTCTAATTCCTTTATTCTAATTTCTTCCAATAATGATTTGTACTGTACGTACGAATTAATTAACTATAGCGTATTAATTATGAATTAACGTATTGCATAATTTGATAAACTATGACGTTCTAAAGTAACTTAATTCTCTTTACGTTTTCCATACCTTGAATACTGAATCACGTGTTTAGTATGTGAATATCTTTCGTATTCAATGTATGGTAAATTCTTTAATAATAATAAAAACTTCATTCTCTATAAGTCATTATTTATATGTTGTGTCCTGTCTGGTGTTATGCAGTATAAATATTATTCGACCATATTCATTCATACATACATGTCCCTTCTTGACCGTTATCCTTTATTAATTTTATTACTTATTCATTCATCTACCTATTCTCTACTTATGCCCTATCAACCTATCAGTCCATGTTTAATCGTGTCTATATTACGCACACAACTTATTGTGTTACGTACCGATATGTGTACAATACCTTGTGCATTCGTACATGTCCCGTGATGATCATGATTACGTACATAGTTACATACATGTAAATACGTCCGCATGTATTCTTTTTACTTTTTCTTTTAATTATTTCACCTCTCGCAAGTTACTCATTCATGCTGATTCAAGGTGTTCGAATTCCGATAACGTCGCCAAAAGTAAGCATCTGAATTCGAAATCTTCTCTCTTGCTTCTGCCACCAATTTATAACGTTAAGATGTTATATTATATTATTATAATATAGTGTATTGTTTCCCTGCCAGGCCAGAGGTTCGTTATCTGCTTACGTCACATAGTTATCCCCGTTCTCATTACTTGTACTTACTATTTCTACCTCATTGTCATTCAAATTCTATATTACTTACGTATTACGTTATCATAAATGTCCATGTACTTCCAATGAAAAGTACAACGTATTTTTCTCCGCTTTCTTCATCGCTGGCTAATTAGACTTTCAAACTCTGACAATCAACCATGTTCTAATAATATTTGACATAATTTGGCGTAATTATTGTTAACTATAACTATATAACCTTGCTGTTAATCCCCTTTAAATTATAGAGCAACGGTTAACTCTCCTTCATTATATAAATTGTATCACCTATTTAGATTACTTCAGTATTAGATGTCAATTAACAATTTGCTAAAATTGTAATTAAATGTAATAATTTAATATGATGTAATTAATGTACTTTAATGAAACTGTAATTAACGATAATAAGCGTATGTGAATTAATTGGTAATTATAATCATAGTTGTAATAAACCAAAATTACAATGTACTCAGTGATGTACTTGGGATTGTACTCAATGTACTACTCCGACATTATGTCGCCATTTAGGAATATACTCGGCGATATTGTTATTATTTTTTTGTAATTTATTTTTTCGTTTTATTTTGAAATCTCCCAAAATTCTGATATGTGTTTAAAGGGGGGAACTTAACCTTCAACTGCACTCCCCCAAAATTTAGACTTATTTAATTCTTGTATTGTAAATTCAATCACTCCTGTCTTAGCAGCCCTTCAGCTATGGTCAAAAGAGGTCGAACCTCTCCCCCTGTAAATTTAGAATTAGACTCAAAGGCTGAGCATTACCTGTACATTTTAGCAGTAAATTACAGTAAGAAAAAGTCTTCATCTTCTCCTTCGAGCCGTGCTCTCTTCAGAGAACTGAGTCTTAAATAGAGAAAACTAATTTCCCGATACGTTATAAGAAGAATCGGGGAATCGTCAGATAATTTAGTAAGTTTTCCCAGAATCATCCGAGCCACTATAGAGGAATTCGGAGAGTAGTGTAGACGAAACTACTGTGAGTAACAAATCCGTTGCTGCCTCCTAACCAGAACCCACATCGACTTCGAACCAACCAAGGCTATAGAAGACGGGGTTAACATAAATATAACTGCCTATCATGAAACAAATCCGGATATTTTTGTTACTCTTTCGCAGACATTGCTTTCGTGAACACACTGCAGCTTTTGAAATTTTGTTGCCCCTATATGTATAGGTTAGTTTAGGTTACGTAACTATACTCTATATTCATAGTAGCATTGGATCAGCGTGCTGCTTTACATCAGATGGTCTGTAGACCTTATATAATTTTATTTTTTTTACTTTTTACGTTTTCCTCTAAAGTTCATAGTATGACGTCACATCTATATATATTCAGGGTAGGATATGTTAGGTTAGGTTAGGTAACTATACTCTATATTCATCTGGCATTCCCTTTGGCACTTCTCCGTGACACTTCCTTTTTGGCACTCTCTCTTGGCACTCTCCCGTCCTCCATTAGCCCCCTACCCCACTCCTCCCATGTCTGTCCCATCCCCTATTACCGCCACCTCCCTCGGCATAAATGCATCCATACTTCTAATGCTTTCAGACTATCCGCCATTAACCCTTCCTATAGGTATTCAGCTAAACTTTAGTGCAGGCCTATGAACAATCTAAAAGCCCGAAGTAAAATGAAGAGTATGTTGCTCATTACAAAGAAGTGAGACTGAAATATATACAGTATGTGAAAATTAGTCTAGGCTGTGGGTGTGAAGTCATAGTTTTTCTTCTATTGCACGCATGTCAAATTTTGTAACCGACCAACTATATTTTTCTTGGAACAGTTTTAAAAATTAAGAAATATTATTTGTAAATCCATTTTTCAAAAGTCTTGTATTTAAGAATTTAATATTAAAAGGAAATCAATTTTGAAGCAATAGACTTTTGCATTCCTATATCAGGACTTGTGTTGTATACAAATTTTTACCTAAATTGAAAAGAATATTCGAAAAAGGGGACAATATCCATATATTTCAAAATTATAACCTCTACTTTTATCCTGTATGAGTTCACTCCTCGCTCGGCGAAGTCATTAACGACTTTCATAGACTGAACGAAGTGTGAGGCGGAATGGTAGGTTGCCTGCTTTGTCACTCCTGCGGGTCGAATTCCAGGAAGACGGTCGGGAGGCTTAACACCTCGAAGAAGCGATGAAATGACCAAGTAACGAAATTGGCCATCGTCTTCCCCTTGAGAGCCGACGCGGTCACCTCCACGTTGATCCGCTTCGCAAGATCTTGCGAGACCTCCTTATTCACGGCCTTAACCATCTCCCTCCTGACTACCATGGAGGTGTCAAGGTCGAAGAAGAGGGAGACCAACATCTCACACAAGTACCACCGATGGCGGGGAAAGGCCGTGTCGCCGCCTTGGAGATGGCTTCCTCTTCGTAGGCCACTAGCTGGATCAGAAAGGAGAGGTCGTTGGCCAGAGCGTTAGCCACGAGGGTTCCACAAACCATGCTCGGACGTAAAGGCCGACAGTAAAGGTGGCGAACCTCTTCTCCCTCGCTCGCCGTCAGGGCGAAATGAGACCAAACGAGGTTGATTTTGATGGCGTAGATGACGCGAGCCATCTACCTGCGCGGTGGAGGGCTCTGAGCTGGAGGAATCGGACTCCTCGTGTAGGAATATTATCACAATAGATAATGGTCAACTGAAGCTGCTGCCGGTAGTGGTTGCGCGTTTGTGTGGCGGTCAGTTGCCACTTGTAAAAGCTGATCACCTCGTCCCGATTGGCCACGTCGTCCTCGTGGACGATTCGAAGCGCTTATTGTCGATGATGTTCCATTTTTGTTGGGAAGGCTTGAACAGGAGGATGGCGGGACCAGAGGAGGAACTGTAGCATGGAGAGAAGACTTTTTCCGCCACAATCTCTATAATATAGTGGCAGTACTCTCCCAAGTTTCTGCTCGATGAGAGTACGAGCCCCGATTCTATGGCAGGTGTTGCATGCAGTGATGTTGAAGGACATCCCCTGGACGTGATCCTTGATACTCCACTCTTCCAAGCAGTCCACTACTGCCTTCGCCATCGCTTTGCCTGTTCCAGAGCGGAACATCGGAACGACAAGTAGCTTCGACTTTCCCTTCCCGGGGACAAGGACAGGGAGCTAATCGACGTGTTTCTTCCCAGTGAGATCGCAAAGAATTTTCCCATAGCAATGGACGATGAGGGGAATATCGGAGGCGAAAGACTTCTTGATCGCGGCAGCATTGCGCTCGCGTATGGAGATTCCCGTCCGGAATATGGTGCTTCGGCTGATCGAGAGGTCCTGGACGTTATGTCCAAGACCGGAGGACGCTGCTCAGAGAACATACAATGCTTCTGGATCGTTCATGTGAATACAATCCAGCGAAGGAGACAGATCCGGTGTAACATTGTTGCACCGCTGAGTAAATCTTTTTCTTTTCGGTGGAGTGGTTGTTGCCAGTCCTGTCTCTTCCTGCTACTACTGCTTCTCGGGAAAGCCAGTTCTACCATAAAGGCCTTCTTCCTCCGTTCTTGCTCTAGTTGACGAAAACGTTCGTTTGCTTGCTTCCTCTGCTGTTGGTGGGTTTCCTTTGCTGCTAGCTGCTGGTCCACCGGCCATACATCCACTTTCCCTTCTCTCGCTTTGTCCTCGTCGATGATGATCATTTGAAAATCGTCGGCGTGGGCGATGTCGAAAAGGTCGGCCAATCCCTCCTGAAAGGCCTTTTCCTTTTGGATTTGCGGCTCCGATCGCCGGGATCAACGCTTCAGCAGTGCGCGCCAGTGATCATGCTCCTTTTTTACTTTCGGGATGACGTTGTAGTCAGTCATGGTCGGGGTTCGGGCAATCTCCCAAATCTCCTTCACTTCCTTCAAGTACGATGTTCGAGGTCTCCTGGACGGTTTTCTTCTGCATCTTCATGAGGAACAATAAGCACCTAAGAACATTCCCCTTCGATGGGAGCTTTCTACCACAAATTTGGTCAGCTGGTTGACCAATGAGCCAAACTTCTGTCACTTTGCGAGTCACTGCTCTTGAAGTACTAGACACTGTACTTAGCTGTGAAAAAGAAAAGTTTTCAAAACGTCACGTCCTTCTGCCAAGGTTATCTATGGGCAACTGAGGCTGCCCTCGGACGCTTTAGCTGAGATAATTGGAGTTACTGGTGACATATGGCTTCTATTATGCTTCCCACGAGAAAAAAGCGGGCTACTCAAATTAGGGCTGGAAATTGGAAAATTATGATTTTCGCTATTATAGGTTTATAGGGTAAATCTTCAGGTTCCATGTGACACATCTTAAAATTATCTGATCAGGCTAAAATTTGATGTATGGTGTTTTTTCAACACATAGAATAATATCAGACATTCAATTTTACAACTTTGGATTTTATGGACTACCCGTAAACATATATACTAGGGTGTCAATTTTGTCAACTTTTTTCAAGTCAATTTTGGTAGTGAAAATATAGTGTCTTTTCATGTCAAAACTTGAAATTGGCCAATCAAAATTAAATAAAATAACCCTTACCTACATCAATTTTACCTTAAAGTTTCAGAAATTGACTCTTTTACTAAATAATAGGACATAAATTGATTAACTATTCATCTGTCACAGAATTATCTCACTGATCGCAAATGGAGTGTTTTCAAGGTCATATAGTTGTTGTACAATGTACAAGTCACAACATGAATAGAACTGTCCCTCACTCTCAGTCCTCAGTTGCCTCTTAGATGTCATAGACGGTGGTTTGCTGTTATTGCTCTTGTACCTACTTCATAGTTAATCTACTAGACGAATACTACAGTTTAACTGTAAGTATGGATTAATGATTATTACAATTATTTATTATTATCATATTCTTCTGTCTAATTATGTTGTAATCCATGAAATACTTTTTTATTGAATTTTAGAACATCGAATGACTAAACTTTGAAACATCGTAATTGATATAAAATACTTAAATGTTTTTCTTTCTTTTCAGATATTCCTAAGATGCAAAAATTGAAGACAAGAGGTCAGTCGTCATGCCACTTGAGCCTGTTAGTCGGTACAGGCAAGGAGCTTCCCGTATCAGAACTACCAACTCTTCTTGACATTTTTAACTGCCAGTGTCCCATAGAGTTGTGTTCTGAAGCCAATTGTTCTCCCTCATGCAGAAGAGAACCTCACCCTCACATTGATTGTCGCTGTCCTCGTGAGAAGAAGATCCCTGTTTTGGAGCTGGCTTTCATAAAGGCGCAGAGAACAAAGGCAGGAGGCCAAGGAAGTATGCAGATTGGTTTAGCAGATTATTCAGAAAACAAAAAACAGATTGTTATTGCTAAGAAAAAAGAGAAAATCCGAGAGAGGGAAGAAAGGAAGAAAAAGAAGAGTGAATAAGCCACCCAAAGAGATGAAGAGCTCTATCAAGAGGTTTCTCACTTCTTTGAAAGCTCTTCAGATGAACAGAAAGAAGCAACATCAGATGATAGCTCCAAAATGCCATCTGAACCTTCGCCGAAGAGAATGAAATACAACACTAAAGACATCTCAAACATTGCCCTTGCCAGTATTCGCCACCATACGGGGCTACGAGAGACTGCAGAGATTGCCACTGCCGCTTGGATAGATGCAGGCCTCATCAGTCGAGAGGATACATCCTTAGTGATAGATCATAATAAGATAAGAAGAGCACAAGAAAAAATAATTAAGGAAATATCTGATCAGCATGAAAAAGATTTGAAGGAGGAAGGTCTCTCTTGCCTTTTGTTTGATGGAAGAAGAGATGACACAAAAGTTCTCCTAGAGGTAGAGGGAATGGACAGAAAGTTTCCCGGTCTCATCAAAGAAGAACACTACTCTGTGTGTTCCGAACCTGGGGCCGCTATTTGTTTCATTTTGTTCCTGAAGCAGAAGTAGAAGGCAAGAAACATGCAGAGGCAATTGCTGATCAAATAATATGTTGGCTTCAAGAAAGAAGACTTGACAGTTCACTGCAAGCCGTTGGTAGAGACTCACCTGCGGTGAACACTGGATGGCAGGGCGGTGTTATGACGCATTTAGAGAAAAAACTTGGAAGAAGGCTTGTTTGGATTGTATGTGATTTGCACACAGGGAAACTACCTCTTCGTCGTCTCATCCAGGAACTTGATGGTCCTACAAAGAGCAACAACAAGTGGTCAGGCCCCCTTGGCAACATGCTAGATGAAGCAACGGAATTAGAAATAAATACAAAATTTCCAAAGGTCGAAGTAGGCCCTCCCCTTCCAGTGTTGTCTGAAGAAGTTATCAAAGACCTCAGGACGGATCAATCTTACGCTTATCATATTGTTCAAGCAATCAGATCAGGAGAGTTGCCTCAAAATCTGGCTCTCTTGGAGATTGAACCCGTAAGTCACAGTCGTTGGTTAACTACAGCGATTCGTTTCTGCAGGATTTGGGTTTCCAAACATGCACTGAAGGGCAAAATGCTACAGAATTTGATGTTGATTGTTGAATTTATTATTGGGTTTTATCTTCCTCACTGGTTCAATGTAAAACTTAATCCAATGTGGATGGAGGGGCCCAACCACATCTTGTTTCAATTACAGCTACTGAGAACCCAAAGGAAAGTAGTGGTGGACATCGTGTTACCTGTTGTGAGAAGGTCCGCTTGGTATGCTAGGCCAGAGGCAGTTTTGCAAGCAATACTCTGCAGCCAATGTACCAAAGAGCGAACTGAGGCTGTGGAAATCATTCTAAAGCTTAGAGGAACATCACTAGATGATGACCAGCTGGGAGACTGCTCTGTTCAGACAAGGAAGGTACCTCCGATAAACGTCAATGCCACGAAATTGTCAGAATTAGTTAACTTGAGTTCGGAAGTTTTGGAGCCACCACTGACAACATGTATAACAAACAAAGATTTAACACAACTTAAAGAGGCCCCAATGCAAGTGCCAAAGTGGCCTTCTCACACTCAGAGTGTGGAGAGATGTGTGAAAATGGTCATAGAAGCAGCTAGTCAAGTTTAAAGTCACGAGAGGCGAGAAGGCTACATCAAAGCGCAAGTAGCAAGCCGAATGCTGATGTCATGGAACCGCAGCAAAAAGGACATGACTGCATTGGTTACTTTCAAATAAAGACTCTGAATGATATCTTATTGCCACTTTAAATGTTGATAGGATGTTTGCGCACATTTGTTATTGTGTTACGAATTTATGGAAAAATGGAATTTTTGAATTAAAATTGATGTAGGTAGGAGTTATTTTTTATTGTTTTTGAAGCAAGGATATTATTTTGTATGCCAAATGATTACATTAATTTGCTACCAAATAAAGACTCTGAATGATATCTTATTGCCACTTTAAATGTTGATAGGATGTTTGCGCACATTTGTTATTGTGTTACGAATTTATGGAAAAATGGAATTTTTGAATTAAAATTGATGTAGGTAGGAGTTATTTTTTATTGTTTTTGAAGCAAGGATATTATTTTGTATGCCAAATGATTACATTAATTTGCTACCAAATCACATGATTTTCAATTTAGTCATTTCACCCCCAAAATTGACACACCCTAATATGATATATACTACCTGTCACAGATTTGTGACGATGCTGCTCCAATCAACTGGAATTGTGATCCCATACAGATGATATGACTTCCCAATGCTACCCTAGGCTAATAATATCCAATTAGAAGAGTAATTTTATATAACACAACACCTTAATACTAACAAGACAATATTACACGAGCTTGCCAATCCTTTAATTTTACGTTGGGAATGATTTTCTTATGACTCGATTACACTCCCACATTCAAAGTTTACTTAATTAGTTGTCACAAAATTACCCAATTTGTTACAGTGGAAAATCTTAATGATTAGCATCTACAATTTAGCAATTAGAACTCAATACCTAACTTAATTTATATAACAATATTATTCCTGCAATTATACCCGTATTAGATGTGCACACAATTTCTTAATAAATTTATACAGACAAATGAAATAAAGTTTAAGGATTGAAACTGATTAACCTGCCACCTTAAACTGCAATACTCCATATAACTTGTGCCCATTACCATAATCTAAAACCACACTATTGGGCCCTCATCGTCATGCAGGCCATACTAATGTTAATCCAGTTGTAAGCATTGTTCACTAATGCTTTAACACTTTATGTACCAGAAATTTTCAGAATGCCACACTGAATGAATAAACCTTATTTTTGCACATCAAGCCCTCGTGCTTAGTTTCCAGATAAATTATTTTTCATTCAGTGGTCAACCAACAATTGAAACGGATTGTTCTACTTGCGGATACTCCAGAGAAGCCTCCAACGCTCTTGACTCTGGAACTTTGTACTTGTGCCAGCTTTCATTTTTTCCCAGTACCCACTAGGAACTCCTCCTGTCTGGCTATTTCTCACTTGTCCATGCGTGAGCCCCTCTGTCCTCTAAGCCCATTCAAGCTGGAGTTACTAGCAAACCGACAAGCTGTTCAATGCCTCTACTGATTCTACCTTATAATATGCGCAAACAGTATTTCCAACTTCCTATGGTAGAATGAAGGAAATTTTTTGTTTACTTTGTGTCCAAATCCCAAATTCGTTTTCCCATACACCAGATTTCATGCTAAAATTCACCAGATCCACTTCCTTACACACTGCACTTATTCTGACATTCTACACTACCAATCCCGATAAAACCAATTCATTTAGTACATCTCAGATTCATTGTAATAAAGGTCTACAGTAGGGTCAGTTATCTACAAAATCTTGGCCATACTTTAAAACTCATTAAAATGTTTATCATATATTACTCTTCATTTTATGTTAGGGCTAAATTTTAGGACCACGGTTCCATAATTAGATATTAAAAAAATTTAATTTTAAGGAAAATTAAAAAAACTTTTACTTCTTGTGGAAGTTTATATATTGTTACAGAGTATCGCAGCATTTTGCAATTATTTACAATAGACAAACTTTAATTCAGCGCTTCTCAACCGGTGTTCCGCGAGAGCTTGGGATTCGGCAGGGATTCCGCGACACGAATTTTTTTTATTAGTACGAGGGCCACTCAATATATTTTGCCCTACCTTTTTTTTCTTTCCAAGTTTCCTTCTAAGTTCCAGAAATTTTGTACACAAGTAGTTACATACATTTTTTACAAGTTTTTATTTTTCCACATAGTCTCCATCCTTTTCTACGGCTTTCCTCCACCTCGAAACAAGGGCCTTTATTCCTTGCTGGTAAAAGTCCGCTGGGTTCCGCTGGAGCCACCTCTTAACCTCCTCAACAACCTTATCGTCACTTTGAAACTTTCTTCCACCAATAGCATCCTTCATTGGCCCAAACAAATGGAAGTCTGAAGGTGCTAGATCCGGGCTGTATGAAGGGTGGGGTAACACAGTCAAGCGCATTTTTGTGATGGCCTCTCTTGTTTGCAACCTGTTGTGTGGTCTTGCGTTATCGTGCAAAAGAAGGACGTCTTCCAGTTTTCTCTCCGGTCGAACTCGCTTTATACGTCTCTGGAGTCTCTGTAGGGTAGCAATATATGCCTCTGAGTTGATTGTTTGTCCTTTCTTAATAATGTCCACCAGAATCACCCCTTTCATGTCCCAGAAGATGGTGGCCATAACCTTTCCTGCAGAGGTAGCCATTCTGAACTTTTTCTTGCGTGGGGAGTCTGCGTGATCCCACTCCATGGATTGGCGCTTTGTTTCAGGTTCAAAGTGGTGTACCCAAATCTCATACCCAGTCACAATTCGTGAAAGGAAGTCATCCCCTTCTGTCTCGTATTGAACCAACGACTCAGAAGCAATTTCTTTTCTTTGGGCTTGGTGATCTTCAGTCAGTTGGCAAGGAACAAACCGTGAACACACTTTTGAGTATCCCAGTTACTGAATTATCGTATTCACACTTCCTTCACTAATTCCTAGCTCCATTGATGTGACGCGCCGATTTGATCGAATGATGCTGTTAGCACGTTGCACAGTGTGAGATGTCACAGCCGATGCTGGGCGACCGCTGCGTGGCTCTTCATCGAGGCTGGCTCTCCTTCTCTCCGATGATCTCACACGTTTAGACCAGCGTCCAACTGTGCTTCGATCAACAACAGCATCTCCGTAAACGTTTTGTAAACGTTTGTGAATATTTCCAACTGTTTCCTTCTCTGCGGTTAAGAACTCGATAACAGTTCTCTGTTTATGATGCACATCACTGTCAGATGCCATTTTCGAAACTGCGTTAACCATCGTTTTTATACAAGGGCGTTTAAAAGCGGTTTTATACAAGGAGGGGAGGTTCAAACTGGAAAAATCCTGTTATGTGAAGCGCAGAAAGTTCAAACTTACGGCCCAAAAAACATTTCAGTCCCATGGCCTATTATTTAGCTAAAAAAAAAGGGTGGGGCAAAATATAGAGTGCCCCTAGTAGTATTGATGTTTGCACTGCAAGTGTGTATATCATACCTTTCGTTTTTTACCTTCCCCAGATTCCCCGTAGCCTTTCCCTGAGGGCAGTAAAACACGCATTTCTAAAACATTTACTTCTCCTCTTGACGACTGTAGCTATCGTCTTTGTGGAGAGAAAGCTGTGATATGTGCTGTCCTGTGAGAAGTATTTTTGTATTTGAGTGTTTTCTCCCAGGTAACTAACTGTCTGTGAATGTGGCCGAAAGGTTATATTATTATTATTATATTTCAGTAAGAACTCTTTCTTATCAGAGCTCTTCTTGTTGTTCCCAGGTCTTTCTCTTATTGAAAATGAAACGGTCAACGCTGGCCAATTTCCTCTTTAAAATGTTGTCCAATGTTCCTGAGACCAGTCCATCTCAGATCCCAGTGAAAAGTGACAAAAAAGATCCAGAAGAAGTGAGACAAGTTGAAAATCGTAGCACAGGAAAGGAGTCAAGGAAATGGAATGAAGACTACGTCGCTTTCGGATTTTATCTTCCTAATGATCAAATGTTGTGCTCTGAGCAAGAAGGAGAATGCCTCATTTGTGTCGAGCGGCTGAACAACACATCTCCGGCTCCAGCGAAACTGAAGTGACATCTTCAGACAAACCACGGAGAACACCAAATCCAAAGAAAGGCGTACTTCAAGAGGATCCGTCAACTTATCCAGAAGCAGAAAAGTTCCTCCACATTTATCGTGACACTTACTTGTCAATATTGCTGATGTCTTGTGCAAACAAAGGAGAGCATTCACTGAAGGAGATGTCATCAAACTGAGCCTTACCATTGCAGCCGAAGAACTTTACGGAGAAAAAACCGGTAAGAGAGTGAAGGAGCTGCCTTTGTCCAACGAACTGGCGAACTTCAGACATGAATCCCGACTTGAAGGATCATTTGTTTCAAAAACCTCGCGCAGCCAGCTGGTTTGTCTTGAAGATCGACGAATCAACTGGTTTGAGTAGTCGGGCACAGCTGTTAGTTTACGTTCGAACCTCTTTCAAACCTCCAATAGTGATAGAGGACAGTTTTGGGTGTCCCTCTTGAAAAAAGGTGATATGTGTAATTTTCTTGTCTCAAACAAATCAAAACCAAAACGCGGAACAACCTCAGATAAACCCTGGATGTTGTGATGCAGTGTGCTCTCTCCAGACAGACCCCTCGGTTTGAGTTTATGATTAAAGCAAAGCAGCAGCAAGCCAGTCATTAATTAATTAAATTTAATTACTACTTTGTAATTCTTGAATCACACTGTAATATTCTCTTCGCTTCAGCGACATACCGATATTTGATACCGAAATTATGAATGATGTATATCTCATTATTATTATTATTGAAAATGAAAATGAAAATGAAAAGGTTTATTGGCAGACTATAGTCCATATGACAAATATTATTAATACAATCACAGTTCACATACTAAGGATAAAAATATATACAAATGATTAGAAATAATACAGTAATGTTGTAGGTAAGTGGAGCTGCAGACAGACGTTTTCTTACCAAGAGGTTCATAGTTTAGACTTTAGAGGATAAACGACAGGACTCCTGGATAGCTTGGATAATCGGCTTGGTTGAATTTTAATTCTTTGCATTAGGCTGTATTGCGCACGTCTTGTTACTTCCGGGAAGCTCGGGAAATTGCGGTTAGCAAACATTTGCGCACTGAGCATCTTGGGGGTAATTTATGTAAGAGTCTAAAAGACCTGTTGTACAGCAAATTTAGAGTTCTGCCAGAACCTTTTATATAATTCACCCAGAGTTGCTGCTGTCCGTATATATTACTGCAGAAAGTACGAAAGAGAGTGTCTTTAGTTTCACTTGTACAGAACCGAAGGTTCCTTATAGTCATATTCGCTTTAGTACAAAGGCTTCGAGATTCTTTTCTTATATTCGAGTCATCACTCAAGGAGCTGGTAATAGTTTGACCCAAATACTTAAATTCTTGTACTCCCTCAATTACTTCACCTTTCATTTTAAACCTAATGTCAGCTGGCTGATTGTAGCTTTTAGGATGAAATTGAATAACCTTAGTTTTCGTAACATTAAAAAGAATATCATGTTTCAGTGAATACACTTCGCAGACTTTTAGTAGCCGATCCAGACCTTTAACAGAGGGACTTATTAACACCATATTATCGGCATAAACTAAGTTATTTATCCTTGTGTTATCTATATAACATCCCACTGTTGCCTCATTAAGTGAAACATTAAACAGCATAGGAGAGAGCAAGAAGCCTTGTCTCACCCCGCAAGAGGAGCCAAAACATTCGGATGGTACATTACCCCACCTAATACTGTCCATGTATTTAGAAATTATTATTATTATTATTAATATTATTATTATTATTATTACTGTTATTACTATATATACACACGTATATTTTTATGTCCCTCAGATGTTTTTGTGCGATAAGCATTGTGGGGTTCTGCGATTTGGTCTTCTGTTTCGAAAGGGTTCCGTGCCCATAAAAAGGTTAAAAAGCACTGCTTTAATTAACTTCAATGCTTTGAATATGACTCCATTAGTTTTTAATTTACAGTTGAGTTATTACGTCATCAACCTCCATTACCTATGATTAGCTGCAAAAATAGTCCCCATCTGAGTTACATGATTATAATATTACAATTTCTAAGAATATTAATTAACTACAAATTACACAGGGCTGCGAATGAAAACTTTGTAAGAGTTGTTTTCTTACTAATAACTGATTTTATATAATTCAACTACGCTGATTTCGAATAAGTGTCCATTTTTTCTATCACGTAAGGATTTTCTGCAAACTGGAAGGGAAAAAACAACAACATAAATATTATTTATTTCAATTTACATTAGGTACTTATTTCGCTTTGTTATACTAATTACAAATGCAAACAACTTTAAAAAGAAAGAAGACTATTAATGTCAATTACATATTCATCTTTATTTGTCCTGAGTTTTCTTATGAGATCTATGCCTTTTAGTCTCGAATGTACGCGCTGTTCCTTTTCTTTTATGTAATAATTTTGGAGTACCCCGTTTCAACATCCAGCAGTAATCAGCCATCATGCTGATGTCCCACCTTCCCTGATATCTCTTTTCCATTTCTTTGATGTCTTGGTGAAACCAAGCATTTATAAGAATTAATAGGCAGTAGTTTTTAATCAAAATTTAATGTAAATTACTTGCATATGTAATATGAAATATGACATTTTGTGAAAAATCTGTACGTGATGGCGAAAAATTAATACTATTTATATTATTTTCGGAATCAGTGTGCAAAAATTACTATACAAGTGATAAAATATTTCGGACAACAAAACCATCGCAGGCCTGTGTTATGAATAAAAATAAATTTTATACGTTGAAATTACATAATAAAAATAATCTTATTCACCCTCATTTTAAAATCGTATTTGACTACTCGTTGGTGATTATAAGCACAGGCATTTTCACAGGAATTATCCCCGAAACTATATACAGTATGTGGACAATGCGTTAAGGGTCCTTTTAATTTATTTACAGTATATATCATGTTACAATAAATGATATAACTATTATTCAAGCATGTAAAAACTAATTTATGGAAACAAAATCTGGTCTGTAAAATAAGATTTTTATTTTAAGTAAACCGTAAATCCATCATTAACCCTTTACTGCACAGAGTTCTTTTCCGAGACAATAAAATCGTCCGGCGTCAGCCACAACAAAATCAGTAAAGTTAATACTGTGCGCCAAAGGGTTAAATAATCTTTTAAAAATATAAACTGCTGAATCCAGAATATCATTATGTTGTAAAAAAGGTATATAAATTATTAAAGTGAAATGCCTGATTGAAAGTGCACTTTTAATGTTTAGTTTGGCTGCAGTTTCTGTTGCATATTTTATACTCCTGCTAATTATTTTTTCTTTTTCTTTGCTTTAATTATATTATCTCTCCCATCAAGTTTGTTATTAAAAAATAACATTTAACTTAAGCAGACGCTTTTCGCTGGATTGGTATTGTTTTGAATCTAATTTATTATTCCATCTCTTTATATACTGTATATATATATATATATATATATATATATAATATATATATATATATATATATATATATATATATATTATTGGTGTAATTGAACCTGTAGACCCCTATATTTTATTTTTTGTAAATACCAGGTGTCCCAAAAGGAATGTACGAAAAACGCATATCATTAATTCTTTTATTTTTAAGGTATCGAAAAAAGTTGAACAACATACTTAGTTGTTTGCATTTAAATTACTTGCTGCCTCAAAGTGAATATTCCCCCAAAAATCTTAATTATATATTTATTAGTTCAAATAGCAGCGAAATCCAAGTTGCATTATATCCTGAAGGGTTATAAGTTTTATTTAATTCAGTTAATAAACTCCTACGTGTCTTCCATCATCAGCTATAATTAATCTTATTCTGCGTTCAAATTCTGAAAACATATTTTACAACACAAGGAAGGACATGACAGCATCACGGATATAATATTTAGTTCCTGAAGATCCTTTGGTTTGTTATGGTAGACTTTTGTTTTCAAAACGCCTCAAAGATAGAAGTCCAAAATGAAATGTTCGAACGTTTTGAGCAAAATGTGGTGATGCTCCATGTTTTTGGAAGGTTGTTTTTTGTAACAAGCAGGGAGTTCCTTGTGACTGTGGAATAAAATATTCGTCTAGCATCTTTAGGTAAGAACCGCCAGTTACAGTTCGTTTGCTAAAAAAATATGGTTCTTAGATGTGAGAACGTGACAAAGCACACCAGACATTTACTTTAGGAGAATCCCTCTCGTGTTCATAGATTTCATGTAGGCTGTGTTCACCCTAAATCCTAGGCATGGCGGTTTACGTTGCCTGAAATATGGAATGTAGGCTTCTCACTGAAAATGAGATGTAATGTAAATGTAAATAACTGTCATGAAAATTTTAAACCTCCTTAATCACATTTTTTTTTAATTTTCTCGATACCTTTAAAAATAAAACAGCAAATAATATTTGTTTTAGGTATAGTCAATTTGGGACACTGTATGTATGTGTGAATTTTAGCTAAACTGAGTTCTTGTTTTAATATGTAATACGAATAACGTTCGAATAAAACGTTTCTGGTACAATTTGTAACTTAACTGTGAACTAAGAATATTTGGATTCTGGACCAGTCCGGAGTCTGAACCTGTCCAAGGATCTCAGGCTATATCACTAATAGTTTCCCCTTACCCCAAATGGCCTGAGAGTCAAATTTAAAAAAGTGTTTGTAACGGTAACGTACGACTCAAAACAAGATGATTGCTATAGTAACTACCAGGGTATGAAAAGGACCATGTTAAGTGGTAACGTGAGAGAAAAAGGGGAGGAAAAAAGGTTGTAAAGGGAAAAAGTAGCAGGGAGTCATCTCAGAGAGCAACAAAATTATCCGCCAAAACATTCCGTTTCTCTGGACCTCACAATGCTGTTGCTGTTCACGTTTTACGAATGTTCCGACAGATGTTTCTGTTAAACGAATATGCTCGTCCAGTGAACAATTAATTTATCTTTAATTAATGAGGAACTTTAACAACAAAGACAAAGACTTCTCGTAGATCTTTCATTTTTTAATTTGTTTTACCTCAAAGTTTTAAACCAAGGAAAAACGTTACGTTGACGACACCGCGATAATTTTCACTTAAAAAATATTCTTTCCAAAAATAAAAATTTACGTGAGAATTGCAGTCTAATGATTATTTTCCTTTCACAGACTTTTCCAGGAGTACGAATGTTTAGCAGAAATCTGGTTCTCAAGTCCACAGAACACTGACCAATTTTGGCACTCATACACTTACATTCTCAAATGGCACCCAACAAAAGATGTGCTGCTATTTTAGATATGTTCTTTGTGGCATTAACCTCTTAACGCCTGAAGTTTTTGTATGGTTAAGTTATGAGTGCGTGTGTGATAAACGGTACAAATTCGACCCAGTGGTCCAAAAGAGGTTAACAATTTGTGCCCCCAAACTCATAGATAAAGTAATAGAACGTATGATGTGTTGTTTTACAAAGTTATGTTGAGGGATGAATTTCTTCTACAGGGCATTAGGTTCTGCAAAGAAGCCTTTGTAGGGGATGGTGTTATAAACATCTATCTGAAGTAGGTTAACTTGTCTCGAATACGATATATGTTTGCTGAGAAAATACGCTTGGTCACAGTTGCATCTACAGGGTGTCCATAAACTCACGCATCTTAGGAACATAAGCAATGTCTATTTATTTATGTCTCCATCCGGCCAAATATGTTGAGGAACATTCAAAGAAACGCTTTTTCGTTTACAAACATGTTTTGAGATTGGTGGGAATCATTTCGAACAAATAAATAAAACAAAATAGATAAATAAACAGAATAAATGTATTTTCTTACGATGTGTGACTTTATGGACACCCTGTTGTTGTTGGGGAAAATTTAGAGCCCTCAACTGATAAAGCAGCGTAAATATTTTAATAAAAATTACTCGATTCTTTGTGAGGACTGCTCCAAAAAGTGTTTTTGAAGTGGTTCACTTAGAATATTATTCATTTCTCCTTAAAACGGGAAAATAAATCATGAACACTGCAAACAACTTGGCCACCATTTATATTTAAATACAGTAAATTTATTTACAAAGCTTTTAAATATAGAACTGAGAAAATTTTTATCATCATATTTTGCTTCTGAAATATAATTTTAATTATTTAAAAGTTTCACATTAAATTCAGATTATGAACAAACAATTTCTCTCTCTCTCTCTCTCTCTCTCTCTCGGAACATTGTCGACTTCATGTTTTTTTATTTAATAGGGAGCTTTATTGATTTGTTCTTTAACTTTTTAGGATTCGATGAGGACTTCTCTTTCGACAGTCAGAATTAATTAATCTTTTACTTTTCTCAATATATATATATATATATATATATATATAATATATTACAGGGCCGGATCTAGAAGTTGCGAGGCCCTAGGCAGATCTAGAAATTGCGAGGCCCTAGGCCTATACTGTATATATGAAAATATGGACTTAATTATTTTTACTATACCAGCAATATTAGAATCCCGCATTGACAGAACTATGCCAGCACTTAAAAATTAAGCCAAAC